>PVKP010004486.1:0-41613 GCA_004027715.1 Plecturocebus donacophilus | reverse complement strand
TAGACATTTCTCTAAAGAAGATATACAAATGGCCTAAAAGCACATGAAAAGGTCCTCAGCATCACTCAACATTAGGGAAATGCAAATCAGACCGCAACAAGACACCACCTGACACCCACTGGGATGACTGACATAAAAAATAATAACCACAAGTATTGGTGAGGATATGGAGAAACTGGAACCCTTGTGCATTGCTGGTAGGAATGCAAAATGGTGCTGCTGTGGTTGAAAACGATACAGTAATTCCTCAAAAAATTAAACACAGAATTAACACATGATCCACTTCTAAGCCTGTAATAGCAACTCCACTTCTAAGCATATAATACGAACTAATCAAAAGCAGAGGCTCAGGTACTTCTATACCCACGTGCATAGCAGCACTATTCATAACAGCCAAAAGGTAGAAGCAACCCAAGGGTCTATCGATGAATTAGTGAATAACGCATCAACAGACAAACCACATGTGATAAATACATACATGGAATGTTCAGGGACAGGGTCTCCCTCTGTCACTCAGGCTGGAGAGCAGTGGTATGATCACAGTTTGCTGCAGCCTCAAACTCGTGGACTCAAGAGATCCTTCGCCTCCCAGGCAGCTGGGACTATGGGACTAGAGGAGTTCACCACCATGCCCAGATAAAAATCTGACTTCTGAACATCCTACAGTTAAACAAATTGGATGATCTACTGTGCTACTTTAAAGAGTTTGGGTTCTAATCATCAGCTGATTTATCAAAATGATGTGATTCATACTCATAGATAATGAGGAATAGTTTTATAAGCCAGTAGATAGATAGCAACTTTATGTCTATAATAACTAAAGACTTTCTCATTAACAGTTGTCAGATGATTAAGAAATTGTATCAGTATCCGCTGTGCTTTTGCTCCCCTTTATTAAAGGGGCCTATTAACAAGTTTGCCTTGCAGTGTTGGTTTGACATTGTTCTTTTAATACTGAAGGTTAAACTCTCCTTTTCAAGATTGCCATTATAAATAATGTATTAAAATCTGTGGATTTTAATTAACAAAAATTTAAATAATCTTCATGATAAAGTTTAAACTTTTTAGACTATAGTTTAGAAAAATCGTTCAGGCAGAGTCAAAAGTTTACTCATTCTAAAGTCAACATTTTTCTCAACAATGCCAATATTTACACTTCTGGGTCCAGCAGCTGAAGCTGAATGTCTTTGTTTTTCTGATTATATGGGTTGGTTTTTCTTTCCATGTTAGGGCAATTTGTACTAGTTAAATTAAGATGATACAATTGTCATAAACTTGATAAACATTACACCCATTAACACTTTTTCTGAAAAGTGCATTGGGTGTTCCTAACTGAAACTCTACAGTCTGGCAGACTACAGATGATACTCTTCAGCCCTCACATCACAGCTAATCGCAAATTATGTTTATGGTGGATTTAAATTGCAGAGCGTTCACGTTTCCATCTGAAAAGATGGTCAAATGGACATCCTCTCACTCAATGCCAATAAGCAGATACCATTAAATTGCAGAGCGTTCATGTTCCCATCTGAAAAGATGGTTAAATGGATATCCTCTCACTCAATGCCAATAAGCAGATGACCAAATAACATGTCCGTGACTCATCTATGCTCACCTTGTCTGTCTCAAGTGGCAGGTGGCTCATTACACATGGTGACGTGCCAAGTGCATGCCAAGAACCCATGCAATCCACTCTCATATTTCCTTTTCTGTTCTACTATATTTATTTAAAAAAGCTTTTAATGACCTACCAACTTGATTTCAAGACCTGATAACAGGTTGAAACCCACAGTTTGAAAATAGGGCAGGGTTGTATTCGGGCTTGTGGTCAACATCGGGGTTACCAAATTCAGTTGGGGGGCCCACTCCCTCATTTCCCCTCCCATGCCTGCCCCTTCACACCCAAGTGCTGTCCAGGACACAAAGAGGCTGGCCCACTGGCCTTGCCCTTTCTATCCCCTCTTCACTCCTCAGTCCTCACTTCTCTCCTCCCTGGCTCAAGAGAGCCAGAAATGTTCCCAGCAAACACCACGGCTGTTATGCCACCACTTCCGGTGACTCCCTCTCTTAGGAAACCCAGCTCATCTGCTTAAATGAACCTAGCCAGCCCAGGAACTACATGAGGCTGCAGCGAAGGTCATGTGACTGTCCCATACAAATCCTTTCTTTTGTTATTTAGCCACAAATCAAAAAATGCACATTTAACACTGCTAGAACATTCTGCCGCATTTCCTTAGGAAATCTACATTGTACTTTCCAAGAAGTGTGTTTCAGACTTTCTCCTCTCTTCCCCGGAATGCTGGCCCCGACTTGCAAGACACTCAGATGACAGTCGCGTGTCTGCCACACCTGACCCACGCAAGTGGCAAACAGTTCTAGCTCATCGCCCTGGTGTATCTCCTCCATGGCAACAACCAGTTCCTGACAGCTTCAATTTTGAGACAGTCACAGACCCCATCTTGTTCAAGAACTCAGTCTTCTTCCCTGTTATACTCAGAACAGCACATAATAACAGGGACCCACGAAAGATTTGCTGACTAGTAAGATAAGCTGCATAATTACTGATGGGCAGGTTAAGTAATAAAATTCAATTTAAAATTTAAAATCTGAGAAAGAAGTTTTAAATCTAAAATCACTGTAGAATTGTTTAAAAGCTATACCTTCCATAAAAGCCAGAGGATCCTACTCTTTATTAAGAAAACTATAATTGAGCAATGCTCATGGTATATTAAGATAATGACATGTAGAATGGAAAACAATATTTACATTCTAAACCATAATAAAAAGATAAAAAGAAACTAATAATTCTTTAAACATCAAAGGGAAAATAGATGAAGACACATTCAAAATCCAACTTAACAACAGAAAACAGAAGACACAGCAATAAATATCAGTCATCCAATTCTCCTTTTCAAAACAATACTGAAATTATTCTAATAAAAAAAAAAACACGCAAGGCAAAAGCTTTAAAAGGGAGCTAGAAAAGAAAAAGATGGAATGGGCAGATATAAAAACCAAACACAATGCAAGCAAAATAAAAGCAATGGTAGCCATGATAGTCAAGTGTCACTCAAGGAAAAGAAACAACAATCCAAATATTAAAAAGCATAGCACATTGATAAAAGCATAATTGATAATGAATAAAACAGTAGTAGGCCTTTATCCTCCAAATAGCAAGGTAACAAGATCTATAAATCTACAATTAAAAGCAGGTTTCATAAAAAGTCTACACTTCAATAAAAAGTCTACATTAAAAACCAATCAACAAAAACTATGAGACTCTCAAAGAGAAACTGAGGAAAACTAGTTGTTGCAGATATTGGTTTATTATGCAGGACAAAGAAACTGGGATAATGGGTAATGAGAAGGCATTTTGATACTTAGGAAAAACAAGCATTTGCAAATATTTACAAACATTTGCAACATTAGTATTTTTTTTAATGCTATAAATCACAAAGAATAGCAGTGTATTTTACAAAAATGCAAAGATCTCTGGAGTTACAGAACACGGCCCCAAGGAAAAACCTGTTGCAGGCCGCCTCCTCCCAGCCTGCATACAGCTGCAGACGGACTCCCAATGTCTAGCACTGAGACAGGGACCGCAAGCCAATGTACCAAGGGGCTCCATGCTACAGCCAAATACAAGAAAACCAGAAATTAGTAACATATGCCTTAAAAAAAAAAAAAAAAACTCAGGCACTTGAAAATTAAAAACAAGCTATGGCCTAAATAACCAGTTCAAGGAGGAAATAAAGATACAATACAGTGCTAGACAATTAGAACAATGCACACCCCCATGTGTCAAGACAAATAAAATGAAGGCATGAGACACTGGCATCTTTTATAAAGACAAAATAAATGAACATCAATCCATCTTGAACCAGAAAGAAAATACAGTCAAAAACAAATCAGAAAGCAAAGCAGAACAAAATTAATTAAAATCCAAGAAATATAATAAAAGACAAATCTCTTAAATGTATAGTCAAGAAAAACATACAAAATTTTAAACAATGACATACAATGATTTTTAATTGTACAGTAATTTTATGCACATCAGTAAAGAAATTCTGAACATTATTGAAATTTTAATTTTTACAAAAAGTACATACCCAAATCAGAAAAAAAAAAAAATACTGAAGTAAAAATACTTAAAATATAAATAGTGAAGATGAAATTGAGTAAAACCCAAACTCCACCCACCTTGGATGGAAGATCTAATCAATGACCATAATTTGTCATGGGAAGGAAAGAAAGATTCCGAAGTACCTGTTAATAACAGGCACTTGGCTCAGTGCGCTTTATGTATTCTATGTGTAAACACTCATACACACACACACCCACACACAGCCTGATCACAACAGGAAAATGAAGTGCTGAGATGAAGGATCAAGGGCCGGTGATGGGACTCAGTGAAGGAGACTGAGCTCAGTCCAAGAGTCCATGCCCTTAACCAGAATCCTAGTCTTAGGGTTTTCAAATGATGGTCCCTGGACAAAGGCATGGGCATCACCTGGGGGCTCGTTAATACACAAAGTCTGAATCCCAGGCCCTGACCTACTAAACCAGAAACTCAGTGGAGAGGGTGGGGTCCCATAACATGTGCTTCCACAGCCCTTAGTTGATTCTACTGCTGACCTAGTCCCAACTACTGGGCTGCATATCACCTCACAGTGGGAGAGGGGAAGACTCCGCATGCCCAGGCTGCATCCCAGACCAAGGAAAAGGAATCTCAGGATATGGAAGGAGTTGGGGACAATACCGTTATAAGCTCCTCAGGTGTTTCCAAAGGTGAGCCCCACCACTCGTCTCTTTTCTTTAAACTACTGTTCATTTCTATGTTTGCAGGGGGAAAAGCATGGGGGAAAAAATTCAGTAAGGCTTTGAAGAATCACATCCCACTTCCTGGGGTCTGGGAAGGGGGAACCCACTGCTACCACAGGGCTTGAAGTAAAAACTACACTCGGTTCCTCAAAATGCCCTAACTGAATCCTGGGTTCTAGATTCCTAACTCAAAGCTGTACCTGTTCTGCTCCCTGCCTTAACAACAACAACAACAACAACAACAACACACCTCAGGTTTTTTGGTCTATGCAAATACAAAGAATGTCTCTTAGAACACCAATTTCCACTTTTCTTCCACAATGCATTGACGGGAGAAGGGGGAGAAGGCACAGATTCAAGAGCTATTTTCGTTATCTCCCACAAAGAATGACCTCGTTGCGCATTATTAGGTACAAGGGTCTATAGGTAACCATAGGTATGAGGATGACCTTTGAGTTTTTTATTCTCAGCAGTTTGGAAAAGACTTGTGTGGCATATTCTATTCAAGCATCTACAGTTCCTTCCACCTCAGTAGTCTGGTCAGCCTCCCAACAGAAAAGAGCAGATTTTTATATCGATACATGATCTTAAATCTGTTTCTATGGCTTTGAAATGTGAGTGTGGGTCAGAGCACGCAGCTCTGCTAAGCACAGTGCCACTTTATGGTGGTCATATCCCTACTGCCATTTGTGGAGAGCATCAAGTCCCCTCAACTAACCTGTGGTGCAGAGACACTAGCACCATCCCCACTCAACCAATGAGGCAGACTCCAGGTAACCTGGCCAGCAGTCACTCCTGCTGCCCAGCTACCTAGTCGGTATTGAGATCTGCTCTCCACAAATCCAGAGCCTGAGTCCTGAAGGACAGCACAGAACTCCCAACAGCAAGAGCCTACTCAGGAGAACTAGGATAGGCCGACACCAGAAATTAATTTTCATTTTCTAGGCACGCTCACCACTAGCACTGATGTCTGAAAAAAGGTCTTCACTTTTACCTTGCTGTGATCCACACACAGGCATGAAGGCCCAGGGCAGGACTCTTAATGCAGTGACCCAAATGATTTGAGATCCAGAAAATCAAGAGAAGTCAAGAAAGTCAAGAAAAAAATCTGAGCAAAGGTAACCACAGAAAACAGCCTAGGCTATCCACAGGTCCTCAAATCCCTCCACCCTAAAAGCCTCATCAGAGAAAAACACCAGTCTTCTAGCCCTGAAAAGAGATGAGGGTGATGAAGGCCACCTTGACATGCAGCCTTCTCACAGCAGTATTCACCAGAGAGTGGATACATAGCCCTGCTGTGGTATGCATGTGCAGACAAGAAGAACCCATGCGTACACTGAAGCCTGAACACACTGTGGAACAGGTCAGGGTACTGTCTCAATCACACAGATTAGGACGCAGGTGCTGCAACACCACACCACAGGACCGCATGGAAAAGAAACCACGTGGAACCATCACAGGCCAGCAGGCTGGAGTCAAAGAAGAGAATGGCAGGGAGGCAGCAGTATCAAGTGCTCCAGAGATCAAAGCATCCTACCTTTATGCACACTGGGAATATTGGCGTGGAGAAGATGGGGAGAGAAGAAAAACCATTACACAGCTGAGACCTGAACAAGGTGGGAGTTGGAGCACCAATGCCCCAGGCAGTTAGAAGTCCATGTACAAATTTTTACTCCCCAAAAACTTACCTACTAACAACCTACTGTTGACCAGAAGCCTTATCAGTAACATAAAGTCAATTAACACACATTTTGCATGTTACATGTATTACATACTGTATTCTTAGAATAAAGTAAGCTCCCTGGGTGCACTTCCAGCTTCACTAGTGGCACTTTGTATGGGTCCCCTGTGTTATTCGAACTTCACTGTATTGCATTAAACATGAGAAATACACAAGACCTACAGGAGGTCACTTTTTAATGCGATGAGCAATTCACTGGGAAGGGAGCTTCTCACAGGGAGATGACTGGCATCACACAGCATTTCAAGTGGATACTTGCAACATTTGAGCTCACCGCAACAGTGGAATTATTACAGTAGTACAGTAATTATTTCATAACTATGAAATGAAGTGCAGGACATACTACAGTTAATTCTATGCAGTTATGATTTCATACTGCATCTTCATGATTTTTTTACGATTCTCTCAGCAAATCGCTCCATGTATGGTCTGTGTTTAAGTTTTGACAAACTTTAACTTTTTATAATAGATTTGTATATATTTTACAGTAACAGCCTAGTCTTCTACATGTATTTTATGTATTCGTGACATAGCCTTTTCTGAACTTTTTTGGCATTTCTAGGCTATGCTGTTTGCAAGATTTTTCAAACTGTTGCAAATCTCCAGAAAATTTTCTAGTAATTACTGAAAAAACTCCACATATAAATAGACTCACATAGTCCAAATCCATGTTGTTCAAGGATCAACTGTAATGTTAAATTTACAATGTATATTACTTAAATACAGATTTAAAATTGGGTTCCTTTTAAAAAAAACTTATTTTTCTCTGCTATATTAATATTTTTCTAAATCATTAAAGATTTGTTTCTACCTTTAGAATCATTACTTCTGATAATCCTTGATACTTGAATTTTATAAATTCTTACAAATTACTGAATGCCTTTGGCCGTCTTCCAAAGAAGAGATCTTTGTACATTTAAATTACAGAAAGAGAGACAAAAATTAAGAGACCGAATCAATTAAGACAAAGAGGGGAACAATTACCATGACAACACATTACCAACTACCTCCGCCCCATGGGTCCAGAAGCACTGTCTTCCTTTGGGAATAGATGAAGTCAACAGGAAGGAAAATGAAAACCACTCAGATCTGTCTTTGCTGCCTAAAAATACTGAATTTTGTAATTGTTAGGAAAACGGCTAGAACTTTATCTGAAAAATAAAAGATGCTTTATAAAACAGCCCTTGGATTTAAACACTTTATAAATTATATGCGCTCCAAAGTCATTCCAATCAACACTTGATGGTAAACCACTTGTCCCTGTAATAAAACCCAAATAACTCATAGAAGACTTCTTTTCACCTAAAGAAAGGGCCTCAAAAAGTGAACCACACTTTCTAGACGCTAAAGTGAGCTCTCTGCTTAAATCAGGAAATACAGAAGACAGTGGCATCAGATCTTAATCTCATTTTTTCGGCAAATTTTGAACAAGGCCTGCGATTCCCTCTCTTCCCAGTCAGACCCCAGAGTCCGGTATCTGAGCCGTAAGGACGCTGTCCTGGGTGCCGCTGAGAATGAGACGTGGCAGCGTGCACCCATACAAGCTCCAGAGACAGCCTGGTCTCTTCTGAGGAAGTGATAAGCTGTACAGATGGTTCCCAACTTGATGATGGTTCAACTCAGGAGTTTTCGTCTTTACGATGGGTTGATGAGCATGTAACCCCGTTTTTAGTTGAGAATCTCCTTACAACTTACCATTGGGTTGTAGTTTCTACAGAACACTTGTGGATTTCACAGCATCAAAAAGCCAAAAACACAAACCACTATTAGATCAAAAAATTAAAATTAAAAGAGTCCAACCGTCATCAACTTAGGCCCATCTACTGTGTTGTCAGCACTGAATGTATTTTCAACTTAAGAAATTTGTATCTTATGATGGGTTTATCAGGATGGAACCCTGTAAATCCTGTAAACTGAGGAGCAATTTTCTTTTATACCTAAGACCAGGATTCTAATGAAATAAGGGAGGAGTGGGCACCCTCTGGGTGACACCGCCAGACCCAGGAACTGTGTGGACTCCCACGGGCTTTTCCTCAGCAGTATCAAGATGCTAAACAGCAATCATTAACGGCAATCACCAAAAACACTCCTTGCAGACTCTCCCTGCTGTGCCGCAAATCTTCATTCATCCTCAGCTACTCACTTTTCCACAAAAGAGGCTTTTCCTCTACTGCCCTAAACTTCCCACCCCCAACCCTTTCCAATGCAGCATCCCCAAATCCCTCCCTGCAGAACACCCAGACCACTTCATGGCCTATACACCACCCAGTGTGCCTCCCAGGCCTCCAGTCCCCAGGGCTCCCCTGGCGAGCCTGGCCTGTGTGAGCCATTCTGAGCTCTCTGCCTCCATTCATGACCTCTTCCTGCCCACGCCCTCCCACTCTTGGGCACGTGAACATTTCTGTGCATTTCCCACTTTAGGAGGTAAAGGGAACTTTCTCTTAACCTCGTCCTCCTCTGGCTCTCGGACTCTCTCTCTCTGAGTCCCTCTGCAAGCATTGACGAAGCATGTTCGAAACCTGGTGTCTCACCCCTCAAATCAGCAGTCTCTCCAAAGCCCCAGTTTCTGCAGTGAAATTCTCTCGAAATGTATTTGAAGCCATTTTTCCTTCATGGTCTCTTCTCATTCTCAGCATCATGGTTGCTGGTGGTGGGCGCTACGGTGAGGAAGCCAAACTGAGGAGAGACACAGACTTATCCCTAAGCCAGGAGGCCAGGCCAGGCCTGGGGCTGGGACTCCTGCTCTTGAGGAGGAAACCTGCAAAGCAGAGCAGCACTCTGGAGCTGGTCCCCACCATTCCTTCCAAATCCACAGAAACAGAAGGCACTTGACAGCCAAACAAGTTCAGGTTTTCTACGAAGTCAAACGTTTACCTTTCTTCCAGCACTTCTTGAGCCTTTAATCTAGCAAGACAGCTCTCTCAAGAGGAGAAGTGAAGTGAAACGTTTTCAAAGATGGATTCACCCCTTCTCCAACCCTTTGGGATTTTTTCCCTCCCCTCTCCTCTTCAGTCACCCCAGCTGACTAAGCAGGTGGGTGCCACGCTCACTGTGAGGGCCCTGCTCTGATGCGAAGAGAAATGGCATGCGAGCATGGAGCAGAGCAGCTCCATGGGGCCCCAGCTTCTCTGCTGAAAATAGGCTGCCTGAGAGGACAGAAGCCGAAAAATCAGTTAGCAGAATCCTGCACCTGGGCCTTGGATGCTCCGAGGAGAAGTGATGCATTCTGAATCTAGCAGGTGGGACATGTGAAGAAAAAGCAGAGTGGCGACCTCTGGCCCCGGCAAGTAGAAGGCAGGCATCTCCAGGCGCTGAGATAGGAAAGGCATGTGCGACAAGTGGGCAGGATGCATGCGTGCAGGTGGGAAGTTCTAGAAGGCAGGATGTATGGGCAAGTGGGATTCCAGAAGGCAGGACGTATGTGTGCAGGTGGGAAGTTCTAGAAGGCAGAACGCATGGGCAGGTGGGATTCCAGAAGGCAGGACGCATGCGTGCAGGTGGGAAGTTCTAGAAGGCAGGATGCATGGGCAGATGGGATTCCAGGATGCAGGACGCATGCGTGCAGGTGGGATTCCAGAAGGCAGGACGCATGCGTGTAGGTGGGAAGTTCTAGAAGGCAGGACGCATGGGCAGGTGGGATTCCAGAAGGCAGGAGGCATGCATGCAGGTGGGAAGTTCTAGAAGGCAGGACGCAAGGGCAGGTGGGATTCCAGAAGGCAGGACGCATGCGTGCAGGTGAGAAGTTCTAGAAGACAGAACACATGTGTGAAGGTAGTAAATTCCAGAAGGCAGAAAATGTGTGTGCAGGTGGGAAATACCAGAAGGCAGGACACATGCATGCAGGTGGAAAATTCTAGAAGGCAGGATATATGCATGCAAGTGGAAAATTCTAGAAGGCAGGACGCACACAAGCTGGTGGAAAATTCCAGAAGGCAGGCTGGGGACTCTTCTCATCCCCACCTGCTGATGCTAGTGACACTGTTACTTCAGGGTGGGGAGGGAGTAGATCTACTCTAACAACTGAATGTAATCACCCCATCTTTAAGAGGGTCCTGTGGATTCAGATTAATTAAGGAAGCCCTGAGTACAGGTTTTCCTCCTCTCTGCCCATCACCCTGAAGGAGGCCCCATAGCCCATGACAGCAGCTGTGTGCTGGTGTTAGAGGTGGACATCAGATAGTGCATGCCTGCCTGCACACTGCCTGCTGTAGGCCAAGTGCCTTGCAGACAGACACAAGTGGTCACCACAGCGGCTGGGGACGGTGTCACAGCAGATGTGAGAGGTGAGCTTGGGAAAGTGGTGGAGTGGAGAAAGAAATCAGAAGTGGAGAAAGGAGGTAGGAGAAACAGCACAAAAAAACCAGAGGTGAAGGCACACAGAATAGGCTGGTAGAATGCTGAAAAAATCAGGGTACCAAGGATGGGGTGGGAGGTAAAGAACAAGGCTTTGTGGAACACTTATGATGGTCCAGGTTCTCAGCTAAGCACTGACTTCTGTTTTCCTTTTCATTCTTCCTAACAATACCCCGAGGGTCACTGAGAAGCCTGGAGCTCAGGAATGTAAGCAACCCCAGTGTTTAGCTGCTGTGGCAGGGACTGAGGCCTTTGGACCCCACAGTGCTCCCGGAATAGGGACCAGCTGGTGTAAAGGGCAATGATACCCATCTTGACCACATAAACTTTGAGGTAAAACAATTAGGTTTCAGAGAGACAGTGAAACCCACGTGTGTAAAATGTAACTCCTCTAATCCTCAAAACAGGGAAAGGCTACTAGGACATTTGTTTCTAAAAGGCCATAAGAAATCAGAACCCCTACTTTACAAAGAGGTGCTAAATTAAAAGACATGTTAAATAAAAACTCTTATTCTCTCACCTATAAAAGGGTGGAATGGGTCTAGACTCTACAATCAAGAGGATGCCAAAATTGGTCAAACTCCAAAGATCTAGATGTTTATAAACACATTAGTCAATTTTATGTAAAATGTGGACTGTTTTTCCTTTATTGAGACGGAGTCTCGCTCGTCACCCAGGATGGAGGACCTCCACCTCCCAGGCTCAAGTCATCCTCCTACCTCAGCCTCCCAAGTAGCTAGGATTCCAGGCACCCAGCACCATGCTCAGCTAATTTTTCTATTTTTAGAAAAACAGCGTTTCACCATGCTGGCCATGCTAATCTCAAACTCCTGACCTCAGGTGATCCACCTGCCTGAGCCTCCCAAAGTGCTGGGATTACAGGCATGAGCCACCATGCCTTTGGATTGTTATAAAATTTTTTAATGTATAATTATGAAATAGAATTTTAAATAGGTTTGCTTCAATAAAAATAGATTTTTTTCTACTCTGGCCACACTCTTCCTATATTACCAGAGCTCCTATAAATAACCTCCAGAAGTTTTTCTTACAAAGTTTGTATAATTTGCAGAATTTGTCATTTTCAAAGCATTTTTCTTCCATTGGTTGTAAACACTGCAATAACTACATAATCATCTTCTAATGCAATCATCTGCATCAATCATGCCCACTCTGGACCCCCACTCATCAACTCGTTTGTCTATGAAGAAATCCATCAAAATAACCATTAACAGTACAAAGAGAGGGCACCTTTGAAACGTTACCCTCTTCTCTCCTCCATCCCATCTTCAGGTCCACAGCTCTATTACTTCTGAAAGCGTGGAATGCTTTAAATTTAAGAATTCAAGTGGAGTTTGTACTCCTTATCATAAATCTCACCTCATGTTATTACATTCCTCCATCTTCCCTTAATTGAAACTGTAACTTAAAAAAATTTAATCTTCCTTTCAACTTAGGACAGACTGTAACAGCCTGTTGATCCTACTACTCCCTTGATGAGATTGTTGCCTGGCTGGTCCTACTCTCCCAGGTGGGGGCAAAAAAAAAAAAGAAAAGAAGAACCTATTTCATGAAGACAGTTGGAATGTCGGGCCTGCAGATTGTCTACAGAACCACAGAGGAGCCCTCTGGCAGCTCCCACTAGGGAAGTACCCTAAACCAGCTCCCTCCCAACCTCAGGAACTGAATTCCCTTAGGAGCTGCCAAGGCAGAAAGTTCTTTGCAAATGTTATCTTCTTTTTTAATCATAAATTTCAAGGTTGACCATAAGCAACATCTTGGTTGACTCTGCTCTTACCACTCATATATAAAATCTTTCTGAAAAGTTACCTTTGCTGGACAAAGACCAAAATAAATAAAATGAAAGGGCTTTCCTGCACTGTTTCTTGTTTTCCACCTAAGCAGGTGCGCACACGGAGGAGATATCCACAGGCTGCCAGAGATATCCACCGGCTGCCATTCTCCCCCGATGCCTCCATTTCAGGGCAATCCTATTCAACAGAAGCTCCAACAATCACAGCACACATCGAGCCTGCCAAGAGTCCCTCTTGGGGCAAGACATCTAGAAGTGCTAGGGAACACAGTCCCACAGTTCTAATAACCAACGGCAGACAGAACTATATGGAGGAGTATCACGCTGAGGTTTCCCACGCCTATCCCCATCTGTGCAGTCAAACAGCCTGTTGTCAATACCCGAAGAGACAGGTTTGTACATCACAAAGGATATGCAAGTCTCCAATCTAACGATGCCGGCCACTTTAGAAGGAGAGCAAAGATAGCAGACACTCCAGGCAACAAATTATCCTAGGTCCCAGCATCAAGACTCTCCTCATCTCCTGGGTCCCAAAATAACTCGCCACTGGTCAGAAGGATGGATGGGCCCTTCCAAACAACATCCTGGCTGTCTGAGAACAGCTCTCCCGGGAATCATCTCTACCCACCTATGACGTGAATGGAGTCAATAAATAAGGGTACACTCTGAGGTTCCACATTTGCTTGCTTGGTGGCCCCTAAACCTGCTGATCAGACTCGCCAAGAATGAACAGAGGTGATGACCCATGGGGTCCAAGAGCTCACTGACCTATGAGTGAGACACCATGTCCCAGCCTCAGCTTGCCTTGGACACTGCCCTCCTCACCATTTCTACCCCTCTGTGTCAGGCCAGAGCTCAGACTCCAGGTAGACCCACAGCCACGCCCAAACCAGATGCCCAGGACCTCAGCAGGAAGAGATCCAATCCAGAAAGAAGGAAAAATGGAAGGACACCACTTTCCTAGAAGCCTATAAAGAAGCTCAGATACAGATAAAGCGATCTACGGAAGCTGTGTCTGAAACAGCAAAAAACCTGGAAACAACCCAAATGTCCATCAAGAAGCAGATGAATGAGCCAACTATGAGGCATCTATACAATGGAACCCTCCTTAGTATTAAAAAGAAGTGAACTATTGATAGATGAATCTCAAAATAAATAGCCAGAGGCCAGATAAAATAAATTGATTCCTTTATGCAATACTCTAGGAAATGCAAGCAATCTATACTGAGAGAAAACAGATCAGTGAAAGGGTGGGAAGGAAGAACTGCAAAGGGGCACCAGGAAGTGTGGGAGGTGATGAATATTTTCATTACCTTGGTTACTTGATGGTGGCTTCACATATGTCAAAATGCATCCGTCTGCACATTTTAAATATGTGCAGTTTATCGTGCTCAATCAATTATATCTAAATTGAGCTGGTTAAAAAAAAAAGAATGAAAACAATTTGGGGGCAGGTGGATATCAAGGAATTTGGTGTGACCAAGAACAAATGGAGCGATTCTCCTTATTTGTGGTACAGTTAAGTGCTTTAAAGTCACCTTGAACACTGAATTAGTTAACGGTGAGTGTTTGTCCCTAGGGGAAATACGGAGTTAGGTTTCTACGAGCTGGTCACATTTTCATCAACCAATCAATACGTAACCTTGTTTTACGTGTGTTTCTATTTAAAGACACTTCACTTAAATATACTGTTGAGGAATCTCGCTGGCTGATCAGGGATACCAAGGCGCATGAATGACACCTGACCCAATCTTTCCCAGTGCAATCCAGTGAGGAAGAGAAGCTCGTACAAAACCACAGAGTCAAGGTGTGCAGGTTAAGGGCCCCAAGTGAGGCAGAAACAAGACAGGAAGAATGCAACAGGAGAATGCACGAGTGCTCTCCTACAGGGAGGACAGTGAAGCAAAGTTACCAGGGTGAAAAATGAGGGGCTACAAAAATAGGAAAGGACAACTAGGAGAATCAGGGAGCCTCATGTTACAGCAGCCAAAGGTTGAGAGGATGTCAAAAAAGGAAGGCTGAGGCAATGTCAAGGTACACAGGAGTTTCTGAAAGAAATTTCAAATGGGAAAAGCTATGGGATCTTGAGGAGCGAAACGGTTGCATGGCACAACTGTAGAAGTTTCCTTTCCTTGGAAAGAGAATGGTGCAAGGAATACCATTCTTGGTTAGTTTCTGCATGTTTTTTGGTTCAGACTCTCCTACAAATGGGAAAGAATCATGCATTGGAGCATCTGGGCACAGAAATGATCTTAGCCAAGCTCTGTGTCGCTACGGTAGACTGGTGCAATGATAATGAGTCCTCCCCTGACTGCATCCCAAGGGTGAGCAGGGTCATGAGAGTCGCCCTCCTGATAACAGCCCAGCAAGAGCTGCCCCATCGTGGCTGGGCCAGTCTCCAAGGGCTGTGAGCAGGAGAGCAGAGCTCTTTCTCTGAGGCAGAGCTCCGCAAGGCGGAAGCTGCTGCAGTGGACACTGAGTTTGGGGATGTGATGCTTTGAACCCCAGGCAACTCCTAAAACTTCTCCAATGAGAACAAGACAAGTAACCAAAAATGGGGACCAAGGAGAGCTAAGCTATGGTCCCCAAGGAATCATGGGCCTGAGGGAAACACTCGGAGGTGTCTTTGGGTCCAAGAGCTAAAGAATAGAAACCGAGACCATTAGGACCTTTTGCATATTTCTGCCTCTCCCTCCTTGACCCCAAAACAAACAGGGCTGGTTGTTAGAAGCAGTGAGCAGTGAAGGACAGCAGGAGGGCTGCCCTGAGGCCCAGTCAATTCCCTATTCTAGTGCCATGGCTGGTCACTAAAGGGTCTAGGATTCCCACCTCGGGTCCCATCACATCCAGACCTGTGTGCCCTCATCTGAGGCACTCTGTAAACTGAAGTCTACTCTGACAATGACTAGTTCTTCTCAGACTCGCTTTGTAGTATCTTTCTGAAACACCAGGGGACTGGGCTTCAACAGCTAGGTAAAGCAGAACGTGAGTTCCAAATAGGATATCTTTGTACCAAAAATACGTTCCTTGAAGGCAGGACCTGGGGCCATCTTGTGACCATGGTGCCCCGGCACTCGGACAGTGCCAAGTACCACATTGGCACTGTTCACTCATTCACTTGATGGACAGGAGGGAGCCCATCTGAGTGTCCCAAGTCAAGAAAAGGTTTCGTGGCTTACGAAGTGAAACTACTTTCCAGAGCATTCCCTGGAAGCCCATGCCTCATTCAACACCTGCTGACCCCTCAAGGGAATCAAAACTTGTCAAATGGGGCCACGGATAGCCACAGACTCAGCATCTCCCTCCTGGAGCATGAAGGAGGCACCCCACCGAGTACAGCCACCCACACAGGTGGACCTGCTCCGTTAGCTGCCAGTGATAATCAGATTTCAAGCCAAAACCACAAAGACTAACTGAGAAACGAAGTTTTGTTTCAATGCCATGTCCATGCCAAGCAGTCCCTAATCAGGCTATTGGAATGCAGAGGCTGGGAAGGAGAGCTCCCTTTGCATGACATGACCAGGAAGAAAAGGCAGGAAACATAAGGCTGTCAGGTGATCCAGGAAGTGGGCGCAGGGCTGGTGAGAGATGGCTGTCTGCCTTTTTCAGGTGTGCCTCTTCAACATGTAAAGCCTTGCCTTGCCAGAAAGAAAACTCATCCCAAATTTCAAGGAATCTCAGCATCACTCACAACAAATCAGTGTCACCGATGAAGGATCTCAGGCAACACAAAGGGGCAGACAGGTCTGAGGAGGGCAACCGCCTGCCCGTGAGCACGGCACTCCCGGACTCAGCATTGCAGGGCCACCTTCCTGCAGCTCACATCCTGCCTGACGGTTCAGGCACTGCATGCCATCTGCAATGAGCAGCCAAGAGGTAAGATGAGGGACCCAGCTGCCCTGGAGCCCTGCCCTGGGTCTCAGGCATGGAAGGGGTAGTCACTGGCCACAAAGCAGTGGCTTTTTCTGTGATCCACTGTGAGACAGGGAGGTCTGCTACCTTCACCCACCTATGCTGTGACTAGGAGGGCAAAGGGCCTGTTTTACAAGACAGTCCATCCTGACGGCAGAGCCCGCTTCTCCGGCAGGACGGTGGCAGTCGGGGGAGGTCACGGTTCATGCATGACCAGGGCGGGAGCTGCAGGAGACAGCTCCCCCTCCTCACTGGCGCCAGGACCTCTCTACGCAGGGGCACGGACTCTCAGAAAGAAAGCAACGGCAGTGTGAGCTGTCTGAAGGGAAGAAGGAAAATGCCCACGTGCACACCTTTTGAATTTAGAAGGGGACGTGTAAAATGTCATTCAGCATGTAACACAAAGCTAACATAAGGCAGACACTGGGAAAAAGCCCAGAACCTTCCTACCAAGCGTGTGGCTATGAGGGAAGGTAACCGGCAGGACCCAGGGCCCTCAGCCTCCCTTCGGGCTCTTGGCCTGGGCTGAGCTGTGTTCCCAAACATTTCTGTGTGAAAGCCCCCCAAGGACTTCAGAATTGTGACTGTACTTGGAGACAGTCTTTACAGAGGTCACTAAGTTAAAACCGGGTCACAAGGGTGGGCCCTAATCCAATACAACTGGTGTCCTTACAGTAGGAGTAGATTAAAACACAGACGGGTCCAGAGGGAAGAGCCGGTGAGGACACCGCGGGAAGATAGCCATCTGCAAGCCCAGGAGAGAGGCCTCAGGAGGAACCAACTCAGCTGTCCCCTTGACCTCAGGCTTCTGGCCTCCAGAACTGTAAGGAAGCAAGCTTCTGTTGCGTGGCCACCCAGTCTGCAGGATGCTGCGGGGCAGCCTGAGCTAACGGCATCCTCCACTCTGGGGGCAAAGGATCCACGTCTGTGTGCTGAAGCCATTCTGGCCTCAGCTGTCTACCTGTATCTCCAGCTACCATCTCAGCCCTGCCAACGGTACTGTAAGAATCCCATACTCAGGGCCAAGCAGGACAAAGAGGAGGTCCATTCCAAGAAAGGGCCCCCTGAGGCTGATGTGCTGAGAGAAGGCCGGGGTGCCAGCACTGCCCGGGGCCTCCGTTAGTTACAGGGTCCCCAGTCTCTGCACGGACTGAAACAAGGGACACATCAGGGACACACACACCTCAGGGACAAGGCACAAGGCAAGACCCTCCCACATGCGTTCTAGCCATTCTTCAGAACAGCAGCTCCCAACTCCTGAGGCTCACAAGGGGTGCCCAGAGTGACCCGGGAGGCAGGCAGCGTCACCCCCACCTTACGGAAGGGCACAGGGAGACCCGTGAGGCCCAGAGGCATGTCAGCAAGGAGCATCTGCACAGCCTGGCTCTGCTGCAGCCCAGGCTCTCCCATCCCTTCCTGACTCAGCCCGGTGTCCCCAGGCAGAGCCAAGCCAAGGAAGAGCGGGAGAGAGGGGACAGAGACGGGAGACTCCCTTTGGAATAAAGGGTCTAGTATCAGGCCTCTACCTACAGTGACATGCATTCACCGACCACCTTACTCAATACTAAACAGGCGACTCTCCTGCAAAGAAAGGCACTAGTGACTAGTGTCACGCATAGGGATTACCTGTTAGGAGATGGTTCAGTAGCTTTGTCTGCTGGGGTGGCCACCCTGGCTTCACTGAGAGGACCGAGGTGAAGACCTGGCTGCTGGTCACCGGGCTGCTGGTCACTGAGCCACCAGTCACTGGGCCTGCGGCTGCTGCTTCCTGCTCAGCATCGTGGTCAACGCCAAAGCTGGAAAGTCAAAGAGGCCGTCACTGAACTTCCGCAGACTTTATACAAATGAACTTATATTCTGAGCCCAGGAATAAAACTTTTAAAATAGACATAAAAGAATTTTTTTTTCCAAGATCATTTAAAAGAAGAATGTTCTGAAGAACAAAACACGGACACGACAACATAAGATGTAGGTTTCTAGCTGCCATGTGATGCCCAGAAACTGAGGACAGATGGAAGATGTCCTGGGGCTCTCCGCTCACCGCCTGAATATCTCTGCATCTCCAAAGCAAGCTGCCTCTAAGGCAGGCGGGGTATGAAGTACACAGACCTTTGCCCTCTTGCAAGGCAAAGTTACCTAGAATTCACTTGTCAAAGTCCATGTCCTTCTCAGGGTTCTCCCAGGCTACAACATTCGACTCAGCCAGCAGAGACCTGCCTCCATGTCAGACCTGACCCCAGTCCACAGTGCCTGGTACGAGTGTTCTCAGCAGAGACCCCGCTGGGCATTCTGCATGGTACACTAGCATTCCACAAGAGGGGAGCACAGCAGGCAGACGTGGCCTTCCAATCCTGGCTCTGATCTTTGAATCATCATTCAAGTCTTATGAACTGAGAGCTCAAGGCATAGAGCTCCTAGTTCACAGGTGTGTTCTTGGCATGGAGAAGAGGGTAGAGACCAAGTCAAATCCCTGCCAGAGGAGACTCTGTAGTGACCTGGTCTTCCCTGGCTCTGGCCCCACTGCAGGGCATAGGATGAAACCCACCTCACTGAGGATTTTAATACACTGCACTGGAATGCCACTGGATTTCAACATGTCTAAATGAAACACACAAAGAATGACTTAGCAGTGTGACTGGCACACAGCAAGGGTGCCACCTAAGAGCCTCCTATCACTGTTGTGCTGGATGGAGGAGGTCCCCTGTCTGCAAGGTGGGTGCTCTCAACAGATCCCTCCATGAAGGACTCAGAAGCTACATTTTCCTAATTGTTAAATGGTGAAAATGAAACCTACCCCTGTCTCTTACCTGATATGAAGAAGTCCTGGGCCCAGAAGTAAAAAGACCAATGTGCAACTATAGCCATCAAATGGCTGTTTTTTAGAAGAGGTCCCACTGAACCTGCTTGCTAAGAATCCAGGCTCCAGAGAGCCTTGGTTCATCTCCAGATACCACCCCTTAGCGGCTGATGTCTGGGCAAATTATTGAGTCACAGGGGCTCAGTGTTCCCAGCTATAAAATCAGCATGAAAACAGTATCTCTCTCACAGAGCTTTTATTAGGATTAAATGAGCTAATGCATGTAAAGACTTAGGACAGGGCCCAACATATAGCAAACAATAAATAAATGCACTAGTCATCATTAACTACAACGCCACAAAGAATTCTCCTATTTTCATGTGTGAAACACACCAGCCACCTGCAACCTATGAAGCTTGCTAATGTTTAAAGGGGATGCTGGTCTTTTTAGGACCAAAAGGGGAGATATGTGATTCACGATTATGAAACTGATCAAAGTTGAGTATCACCTGCCTACACCAAACCATTTTCTTAAGGGTACCTGCTCTAACCCTTCCAAAGAAACTGGAAGTTTGAAAAGCATCAAGATGATTATGTCAACTAGAATACTTCTAAGTTCTAGGAGCTTAAGTGACTACAAGATAAGAAAAACTGGTGCATGGCCAAACAGGTATGAGGATCTATGACATGGTAATGGGAACACTGGGAAATGGACTTAGGGTCACCATCACAACAGCATATGAAGCACCATTAATTCTCATATCGTGATGCGTGTTCCATTTCCAGAGAGTGTAATCCTTTCCTTGATTCTGATTCGAATGCCAGGACCACCTCCCAATGCATCTTCAGGCAAGTGGCTTCAAATTTAAGACATGTGCTTAAAAGCTTTGCTTTTCCTCATGGACACAATAAATACATCATTAAGGTAAAATGAAATATACTTGTCCTATCAAACCCATCACTACTTCACCCATTTTTGTCTATTTTCAAGGAAGTTGATATTTACAGTTGACAAAACAAAGACAACATGATCTTTTAACCTGATAAACTGAAAAGAGTAAGATACAATACCTCCTCAATAACCTCAGTGCCTGGCCATCAACACACAGGGGAGAGCCTCCTGCAAACACAACCTCTCGGCTCTGTTTACAGTGGCCTCATCTGGCACCAACACCCAGACCACCAACAGCCCAAGTATAGACCAGCAGGCTTCACAGGCTTACCCCGACAGAAGTTAGAGTCTAAAGGGCTCATGCAGCTATTTGCCTATCAGTCAGGACAGACTTCTTATGTGGTTTCTAGTTGGATATGACATAAACTTGAGATCTTAAAGAATATACTAACCTGGGCAAAAATAAATAATGTCTTAACTTACTTCCAAAATATCCCAGAAACAAAGGGCCTCTTGATTTCTGTTTAGTATCTTTGATATCTTCCAAAAATTCCCGAGCTCATATAAAGTTTTCCTTCTGTCTAGCTTTCTCACACTAAATATTTAGAGTAATAACAGTGACTATTTAGACACTCAACAAATCCTAACTTTCATGACGAGAGTATTCAGCCTGTTCAGCCAGAGAGCTCTGGAGTGAAGTCTAGGCCTTCTCAGAAGGGGACAGAATACTTTTAGTTAAAAAAAAAAAAAATTAAACTCCATATTGCACTGATATCAGAGATGACTGTGTCTTCCCAGAATAAAAGGGTGCTTATGAAGACAAATTGAGAAATATGTAAATAGAATGGAATGAAAAGGCACATTTCTAAAAAGTAATTATAAAATTTCAGAATGCTATTGCCAGAACCCGTGGACAGCTTAAAGCTCAAACAATTAACTATGAAATACAGGCTGGGCACAGTGGCTCACGCCTGTAATCCTAACCCTTTGGGGAACCAAGGCTAGAGGACTGCTTTGAGATCAGTTATGGCAATATAGTGTGATCCGTTTCTACAGATAAAAATCTTTTTTAAAAAACTAGCTGGATGTGGTGGTGGGCAACTGTCATCCCACCTTTTTAGGAGGCTGAGGTGGGAGGATCACTTGAGCCCAGGAGGTCAAGGCTGCACTGAGCCAGGATCACATCACGGCACTCTAGCCTGGGTGACAGAGTGAGTCCCTGCCTCAAAAGAAAAGAAATGCCACACTTCACACCACTTTTATCAGGTGTATCTTCTGGCATCTTCATTCAGTAATGTAAGTCCAGCAGCCACAGTTCCTTTCCTGGTGAAGATGACAGAACAGGAGGCCCACGGAATCGGGCAGCAGAAGGAAGTGAAAACAAAAACCATCCCACCTCACTGCCAACATGGTCCCTCGGCACCCATGGCAGATCGGTTCCAGGACCCCACATCCACCAAAATCCATCGGAGTAAGCTCCGGTCCCTGGTATAAAATGGAGTAGTATTTGCAAATGACTTGCACACTTCCATTCACTTGAAAACATTTCTAGATGAATTACAATATCTGATAAGATGTAAATGCTATGAAAATAGATTTTATGCTGTATCATTTTTATTTGAATTAAGTTTTATTGTTATATTTGATTGTTCAGAGGGTTTTTTGAATATTTTTATCCATGGTTAGTTGAATTCAAGGATGTGGAAGCCACAGATGCACAACCTGCGGAATAGGAGAGCGGCTGTACTTTCAAATCACCAAACATGCAGAAAGGCTCAGCAGCCACTCAGCCACCAGGGACCTATTCATCTGGCCCAATCCTAGGAAGGTCTTTTCCTCACTAACCTGTCTGCCAACAGACACCAGGAGAGGGCTACAGGGACAGTGAATGGCCGGGGGCAGAGCACGGACACCCCAAGAACAGCTTCTGAACTGCCACCATCACTGAAACCAACAAAACTTAGCCAAAATGTGTAAACAGGCCCAGACTCCACCTGGATCTCAATTTCAGGGTCAAGCAGGACCAACAGGTCCAACAATCCTCAGTGTGGGGCCTCCAGGAGCCACCAGCCAAGCAAGCACAAAGATGGGTTAGCCAGAGAGCATGGTTTTCCCCACGGCCATGCAGGCCAGAAGCACAGGGAGGTCAGAGGCTGCCTACCTGAAAGAGGCAGCACACTGCTCTAAAACTAGCCAAAGACCAGCAGATCGGTGAGAGGCACATGCACACGTACACAGAACAGTGACTCAGCAGGAAAACAGTGACTCGGCAGAAAACCTACAGAAAAGACCACACTCACAATAGCTTATATACATATGTATGCACATTTTACGTTAGCCCTAAGAATAATCCTATACACACCATAAAATATCACAGCACTTACTTAGGAGATATAAAAAGACCTAAATTAACGGAAACACGCTAGTTCCTAAATGGAAAGATTAAACATCATAAGGATTAATTATCTTAAAAATAATACAAATATCCAAAACAACTTTACAAATGAAATGCAGTATATATCTATCTAAATTCAAGCTGAGTTTTTCTTAGAACCAGTGGAATAATCCTAAAACTAACAAAATAAGTGGTAAGATGGTCAATCATAGAACATTAAGGGAGAATTACTCATCATATAGTAAAATGCACCCTAAAGCTAAAGTAGTTAAAATAGTGTGTACTTGGCACAAAAATACATGCTACTATTCATCCAGAAGAGTCAAATCTGCAAATACGAACATGAGTATTTTCACCGTGGCACCACGTGCTACACAAGCTACGATGAAACAAGAGTGGGTACGTGTCTTCGCTCCACAATCGAGCATACAGGATCCCTGCGACTGGAATCCCAGGGCTCGTGGCCATTCCTGACAAGATGACAGTGACAGCTATGGTAACTGTACCCACAGAAATGGCAGCCACTCTTGATTGACAACCTATTACCTGTCAGAAACTTACCAAATGCTTTACAGTCTCTCACGGGAAGGCTTTTCGAAGATCAAACTGAAGGAAGTAAAAGGTATGTCAGACACAAAACACAACATGTAAAGATAAGTGGTTTTTAATTAAGGAACAACTAGGTATCAGTCCTTTGAGGCAGCACTGTTACCCCCATTTTGCAGATGCAGAAATCAAGGCTAGAAGACGGTAATTACATGCCAAGGCCACACAGCTAATCAACAGCAGAGCCAAGAGGCAAGTCAACAGATATCTAGATGTCTGAATCCTTGCCACATAGTTTGTGATTTTTATAAAATATCATTTGTACCATGATGAAAAAAAAATAGAAAACTTTTGCAATTATTGTAAAGTTTCTCTTCATTTTGATTCTTTCAATCACTTGCTAGAACAGAAAGAAAAGCTACAAGAGTAAGCCTGAAATCCAAAGCACAGAAGATAACAGAATTTCTTGTTAAATCCCCTGCCTGCCAGTAATTAAAGATTTTAGTGATGAAGTATAAATAAGGAACCCTCTTAACCTGATAAAAGGCATCTACCCAAAACTTCCAGCAGGCAAGTAGCACACATAATGAAGAAGCACAAATGACATCCCCATTAAAATTAGGACCAGAAAGCTCACAATGGCAGTATCAGCCATAACTATCCTAGGGAGCCTAGAAAATAAGGCAAAATAAGAAACAGAAACAAGGTTTAAATGTTGAATTGAAAAAGATATTTTTTTAATTATACTTTAAGTTCTGGGGTACATGTGCAGATCTTGCAAGATTGTTACACAGGTATACACATGCCATAGTGGTTTGCTGCCTCCATCCCCCTCCGACTGAAATAGCTTTTTAAAAACCATCTGATTGGGAGGCTGAGGTGGGCGGATCATGAGGTCAACATGATCCTGGCCAACATCCTGGCCAACATGGTGAAACCCCGTCTCTACTAAAAGTACAAAAAATTAGCCGGGCACGATGGTGCGTGCCTATAGTCCCAGCTACTCGGGAGGCTGAGGCATGAGAATTGCTTGAAACCGGAAAACGGAAGTTGCAGTGAGCCAGGATCGCGCCACTGCACTCCAGCCTGGTGACAGAGCGAGACTCCGTCTCAAAAAAAAACATCTGATACAGTTTGGTTCCGTGTCCCCACCAAATCTCATGTTAAGCTGTAATCCCCAGTGTTGGATGGAGGTGGGGCCTGTAGAAGGTGACTGGACCATGGTGGTAGATCTTTCATGAATGGTTTAGTGCCATCCTCGTTGTACTGTTGTGATGGAGTTCTTACAAGACCTTGTTGTTTAAGTGTGTGGCACCTCCCCCTCCACTTATGTTCCTCTTCCTCCAGCCATATAAAATGTGCCTGCTATGAAGATCTTCATAGGCAAGATTCTTAACCTTGAAGCCACAAAGAAAAAAACCAACTCCTGTTCAGCAGAAGACCCTATAGACAAATCAAAAGACAGGCAAAAAGCCTTGGGACAAAATATTTACAGTACCATGCAGCCAACAATCTGCATTTAGTCTCTTCTTTATTGAAATAAGAGATAGCAAATAAGCAGCCCAGCATAAAAATGGGGAGAGGATGGAAGCATGCAATTTGCAAAACAGACATGTGAAACATGCTGAACTTCTCCAGGAGGCATGGAGACACAGACAAACACATGAGCTATAATCGACAGTTGAAAATTCAAAGGACCAGGACTATCCAGAGTTGAGAATGGCCTGAAGAGCGACAAGGCTCCTCTAAACTGGAGTGGGATCACACCATACAGGCGTGGGGAGGCCCGTGGGAGCCTAGGCAGCAGCTTTCAGACTTTAGTCTCAGGCACAGGCATCCTACTTGGAATAGCTTATCCTACAGAAACACTCACATACATATACATCTGTACATATACACATACATATAAGGAATGTTTACTACACACTTTATACAGAAAAATTAGAAGCAACCTAAATGTGCCTGCCCAAATCCCTCCTCTCCCCTAGTTCATGGCACCCACCAAACTGCACAAGGCAGAAACAAGAGTTCTCCATTCCTAACTTGCTCTTCTGCCTTCCTTCCATGTAATCTGTCACTGCAGCTCATTGGTTGCAGAAGCATCTGAGAGCCATCCACTTCCTTCCATCTCTGCTGCCAACTCCAGGCCTTTGCCCCGCATCTGAACTGGGACTCAGCTGCCCTGTCTCTCAGCATCCTCACTGCTTCCCACTCAACCAGCTCTAGCACAGGGGAGCCCACGAGATGACATCATCGCCCCCTGTACTTCAAATGCACCCAACTTCCTAGCAACAGCTGTCAGGCCTGACCCATGTGGCTCCTGCCTCATCTGCAGGCTGCCCAGACACTGTTGTCCCATGCTGGAGTCACTCTGCTCACCTGCCTGGCTTCCAAGTTCTCAAACTCTATCCTCCCTCATGGCCTTTGCATGCTCTCTGCCTTGTATTTGGAATTTTTTCAAACCTGTGGCCCTGGCCGCCTTCCACCTTCCCCTGTCCCTGCCCATAGCCTCCTAGGAGCATCAACGCTCCCCATCAGGCCACCTGGCCCACTCAGACCCTCTCCACACGGGTCTATAGCTCAGCCCCTGGCTGCCTCCTCTTCTGCAGAACACATCAGGCTTGCTAGTGTTGTTCTTCTTCCTGCCAACTTTTTTGTGTCCCTTTCCCCAAGAAGAGGCAGCTCTGAGGCCAAGGATCCTATCTGCCCTGATTACTGCTATATCCTATCTCTCAGCACAGGGCCAAGTAGCTCAAATCTTTGCTGAACTCATGGAAAAAATGCCTGGACAGGAGCCGACTTAAATATAGTAGAGCACGGTAGTCCTCCAGCATGGGAAGCAGCGTTGGAAGGCACGCAAGAGCTCTAAAGGAGCCACGGGACATGGGCTCCATGGCTGGTCCCACAGAACACAGCCCCCAGCAGCTGGGGTGGGGGCAGCTCAGCCACGCTCTGCCTCAATTTCCTCAACTGTAAACTGAGAACAAAACGTCCCAACTTCATGCAAGGATGAAATGATGCAATTCCCAGAGTCCTTCACACAGCACTGACAGAAGGCAAGTATTTAATAAAGGAGGCAAATTGCTAAGCACCAGGAATAGGCAACAGTGCCGTCAAAAGGGGAGAGCTGCAAATCTGAGTGTGTCCACTCCCAAGAATTCCAAACAGAGAGAGAATGACAGAAACTGTTCGCAAACTACTCATTTGTCAAGAGATTAATAACCAGGATGTATAAGGAGTTCAAACAACTCCACAGCAAAAAAACAAGTAATCCAATTTAAAAATGGGCAAAACGTGAACAGACATCTCTAAAAGAAGACATGCAAATGGCCAACCGTTATAGCCAAAAAATGCTCAACATCACTATTTATTAGAAAAATACAAATCAAAACCACCATGAGATATCATCTCACCCCAGTTAAAATGACTATTATCAAAAAGGGAATAATGGATACTGGGGAGAATGTACCAAAGGGGACCCCTTGTATTCTGTTGGTGGGAATGTAAATTAGTGCAGCCCCTATGGAGAACAATATAGAGGTTCCTCAGAAAACTAGAAATAGAACTACCATGTGATGCAGCAATTCCACTGCTGGGTATATACCCAAAAGAAAGGAAATCTGTAACAAAATGACATCTGCACTGTATCAAAATGACATAGCCAAGATATGGAGTCAATCTAAGAGTGTCCAACAACAATGAACTCATAAAGAAAACATGGTACATATACCCAGTAGAGTACTATTCAACCATAACAAAGGAATGAAATCCTATCATTTGCATGCTGAACATGGAGGCCATTATGTTAAGTAAAATAAGCCCAGCATAGAAAGACATATGACATGTTCTCACTCACGTGCAAGCAATGAAGTGGATCTCATGAAGACGGAGAGTAGATTGCCGGTTAGCAGAGCGCGGGAAGAGTAGGGTGTACAGAGAATGAAAGGAAGTTGATTAATGGACATAAACATATGGTCATCTGATTGATTTATGTAATATTAGGCTTTATTTCTGCTCATTCTTGAAATAAGTACTTAATTAAGTAAATCAATAAGGTGACTATAGTCCGCAATAATCCATTGTATACTTCAAATTAGCAAAAAGAGAAGAATTTGAATGGTTCTAGCGTTAACACAAATATTTAAGGTGGTGGATATATCAAGTACACGGATTTGATCTTTGTGAATTATATGAAAGTATTAAATTATTTAGTATACCTTGAAACCATGTATATATATTATGCATCAATAAAAAAGTAATTAATCAATTCCACACACAGAAGAGCCAAAATAACCCTGAACACCAACCTTGAAGGAGGGCCATGAGATGGAACAGAGAAGCAGTGGGAATTTCATTCTCTACAGACTTCTGGGTTTGACTATTTAAAATAAAGATCACAAATTACTCATGCAACCTTAAAATTTATCTAAGAAAGAATGTTTTCGTCCAGTTTCAGGCCAAGGGTCCTATATGCTTTTCCTCACACAAAAACCTATACTCAGGGTCCCTCATGATCTCCCTCTGCCCTTGTGGAGGGCTTTCCCTCCCTTTTTAGGAATTCTAGAGAAATCACTGCTCTAGACCTAAGCACAATGAGGCTATTAAGTGCCTGAGATCAAGTCATGTGAATATTAACTGCACAGGCCCTTTTCTATACAGGACACTTCTGGAAATACTTAAGGACTTTGCCCTTCTATTTTCTTTTCTTTTCCTTCTTTTTCTTTTTCGTCTTCCCTTAAAGGAGTTGGGGGAAAAAAGATACACCTCTAAGAGGAAAGACATTCTTGCTTATGGAGGAAATATAATGTAATCATAATTATTAAAACTGTGCAAGCAGTAATAGTTTGGAGTGGAGAGGCATGTACAGTTAAGATCTCTCCTCTCCCCAATGAAGAAAGGTGTGGGGAAACAGAGTCAATGTGCTTCAGATGCTTTATCACCACCCCCAAACAGCCCATTATCAACATTAGCCCATCACCAGGACACACCCCAGAGCCCAGCAGGACTTTGCATTCTGTTTTAAAAATGACGCACCTTTTCACTCTCTGTAGATAAGTAACTATTGTGTGTTCTAAGTTTTCAGGGTAATGTCCATACAAACGTGTATAAGGAAAACCAATCCTCAACTCAGAAAATCAAAAATTTAGCAAAGACAATGAAAACATAGGGTTCCTACCAACAGGAATGGTTGGTAAACAATGATTAATGGCTCTGAAATGTATCATTATCGTACAGTAGACAGATCGCACAAGATTGAAAACTGGCAACAGGGTGTGGCCATTTTAAAAATGACTTTATTTGGCAATTTAATCTAACTTTTCTGCAGTATTCATTTTTAATGAATGTGTATCATCTCCTGTATTTAATCTTCCTGGTCTCCGGCACAGACCAGTGCAATAGCCTGCCGGGTACCCTCAGCCTGGTAGCCCAAGGCAAGAGTACCAGACTGCCTGCCCAGACACCTGAGGCAGGATTATCAGGCTGCTAGCCCCTCTGGCTCCTGATTCTCCAGTTCCACAAGGACACCTGGATCCTGAGGATATAGGGCAGGCAGATGTAGGCAGGCATGGAACACCTTAAGAGTAGGCATACCAACTGCAGGGAGAATACTGTGTTGTTTCCTGCCTCCAAATGCAGACAACTTCCATCCTGGTGCAGCCTCCTGTCATCTGCCTGCCCCAAGACCATGCTCCCTGGCCACGCGGTCACACAGGCTCCAGGGACACTCCACAGGAAGCAGGACAGTCTGGTCTGAGCAGAGCTGGCCCACTTTGAGGCCCATATCCACCCACTGCACTCATGAGTCACAGTGTAGCAGCCCCCATGCCATACCCTCCAGACCCACGAGAGTCCCTGCAGCTCCTGGCCAGCTACGGGTGCAGCTCAGCTCCCAACCCGTCCTTGGGGACCCAGAGATAGTTCTTACTTTGTCCTATCCAGGTGTCTTTCTTAAATCAGACCTAGCAGTGAGCCACTAGGCCCACCATGTTGGCGACCCTGACTGTGTCCTACGCTGGGCTGTTCACACCTCGTTGTTCACAGACATGACTCATCCACCACTTTGCTCCTGTGTCTCGATCCAGAAGCCTGAGCTGTACCTCTCAATGACCTGTTCTGCCTTCCTGGAACTGGGGAGACCAGTTGAGGAAGCAGCAGAAACCCGTGATGCTTTCCAAAGCCAGTTCCTTCTCCATGCAGAGGGCCTCAGGTGTTCATCTGCCTCCTATGCTGGGGTTCTGAGTGAGAGCTCAGCATTCTGCTTCCCAAAAATACCTACCCAGCAGCCCTATGGTGCTGCCCAGCTGGGTCGGCTCAAACCTCTCCCAAAACCCCCAGATTCCCCCCATCATTGACACCTCCGAGGCCTGCAGCCACCTGGACACAGCCTCAGCTCCCATGACTTGGGGACAAACTGTGCAATGACAAAGGCAAACTCTGAGTGTTGCTTTAGCTAAAGGAAATAACCTGCAAACTGGCAAATAATTTAGAAGAATCAATGCAGGAAGCTCAACTACCAGATTCTGTACTAATTCTCTTTTTACCTGGCTCTTGTAATTTGGATTTTAGAAAAGATTAAGACTCCATTGCTACCTCCTTCAATTCTCAAATAAGAATTCAATTGCCCTAACAAGGACTCCATAAACCCCGGGTTCACCGTGGTCAGCTGGAAGGTCTGTTTTCACTTCCTTCATAATCACCTCTGTTTCCCTTTAGTCCAGAAATTCATTCTTCTTTCATTAATTCATTCAATATACACTTACCATGTGCTCACTATGTTCTCAATCTTAGCATTGTCAGTTACAGAGCCATCTCCAACGTGCTCCCTAACCTGGTTTCTGTAGGTCTCTAAATGCGAGATGCCAAAAGTGCAACCAAACCCCACCCACTGGTCAAGACCATAGAATGATAATCTTGACAGAAGCAGCTTGGGGCAAGCATGACTGACCATTGCTTTTTTCAGTTCTGCAAAAGCGGCATGTAAGAATTCTGCAGGAGCTTGTTCACAGGTTTCTGAAAGTGGGCCCTCAGCTGTTGATGAGGCCCACAGGGAACCGCCCTCCACAGCTGGTAACTTAAGTTCTAGCTATTCTCAAATCATTGGCCAAAGAACAGCTCCTCCTTTTCTATTTCAGGAAGTTTGCTTCTTGGACCAGAGGCAATGCCAAAGGGAGAAAAGCAGAGCCCCACTTACTGGGCTGATGAGCACAAAGCTACTCGGGACCACAGGCACAACTAGTGTCCAAGCAAATCACTCCGATGCCCACCTCTGAACTGACGGGAATCCACCTTAAAGCATCCACTACTCCCGAAGGCAATGGAGTCCCCGTGATGAGGCTGCATTCTAATCAAAGCTAATTCAAACTTCCTTCGCTCCACCATCAAAATCCACTCTCAGCATTTCATTACAGGAGTTATCCTTCTCTCTGCAATTTGAGCCATTAAAAGAGTCACGACAATCTAATTTCAAACTGTCTCCTGTAAACATTACTAAGTTTCCTCTAAATCTTTTTAGAATCCCACTGTCCTCCCCTGTCATGATGCCAAGTGGTCAGGAATCTGACTCGAGCCATGGAGCCACACAGGAGGTCAGGCTTCCCAGGAGGAAAGTGAGTACTGGGACCCAAGAAGGAACCTGTCCTTCATATTCCCCAAAACCGCCTGCTCCAGCTACTGAAGCAGCTTCTCTTGGCAAATATAGATCAGATCCTCCTCACTCCTCCCTTCTTCCTGACGGAGGAAAACGGGTCCATGGCCATTACTGTCTCACCCTCCCTCTAAGGCCGCCTTTCTACAAAGTAGGCTCAAGGCCACCCTGCACCCCATGGTTCAGGGCCCTCTGAGCACCACACTAAGGACCTTTGTGCTTTAGGAGGTGGTGGGACTCACAGGACCTCTGACAGGGCACAGCACAGCCACATCTGTGCACATACTCAAAGACTGCCAGCCTGCAACAGCAGTGGGAGGAAGAGGATGGAGACCCCTGCTTTCTCTGCAACACCCTTCTCTCCTCAGCTTCTTTACGTGTCAGGTAAAATGAGCTGCCTCTTCTGATTCTCCGGTCACTGCCAATGAACACTGCTTTGTTCCAAGGCACTCTTGGGTGGCTTGTCGAATGACATTGGTAACACAGTTTAACACAGTTTCTTTTATAAACCTTTAGTCTGCTCCCCCAGTAAAGGTGACCTGAGGATAGAAACCGTTGTATATACCTGGGCAGCCAACACAAGGCAGGGAACAGCATACAGGCTCAACAAACACTGGGGGAAGAGACAAAGAGACAGCTGTCTGCACTTGTGCATCACAGCCCCTACACTCAAGCTGTGCCAAACTTCCCAAGAGTCCCTCGAATGCTGCTGCCCTGCCTGGTCCCAGGCTCTGCAGTCTCAGATGACTGAAGCCAATCACTTCAACCAGTTCCATCAAGGTGGTATGCAGCATCTAGCATTACCACTTCCAGGCTGCATCCACGTTTTAACACAAAAAGGGATAAAATTATTCTAGAAGACTGAAGAACTAAGTTCCCTCATTTGTTACATAATATGGACCAAGTATCCTCAAGATCTCTCTGAGGCCTAAGCTGCTGAGCTTCTAATTCAAACAACAGACACGAGAGAACAACCAGAGGAAGTGGTGGTCCCCAGGCACCTCCCTATCTTCAGTGAGGGAGCGTCGCAGCCCCGGCCTCCCACGCCTCTGCTCAAATCCCCAAGCCTGTGCTTCCACCTGTGGTAGCCTGTCACATGGTACCCAGGTATGAGTGACCTCACCCCTACGGCAAGACCTCCAGGAGCGGTGAAGCCACTCTATCCTATTGTCTTCAAGACAGTAAGATACAATGTGTCCTTGTCCCTCCCGTTCCCTCACAAATGCACAGTGGGGTTTTCTAGAGGCCACATGACATGCAACTGACTGCAGATGGGGGGATCCAACTGCCTTCTCGTAACGCAGACATTAAAGGGATTTTAAAAGTACAAAACAATGCCATTCTTCTCATTTTTTTTATTTTGAAAATACAGCTTTTTTTCATAAAAGATGTTATATTTCCACACGATGGGTTAATATTCTTTTACATGGAGAAACAAGTATTTTTTAAATGCCTGTCAATTCCTAAAATGGTAAATTTCAATATATACGGCCACATATTCACAGCCCTTTGGGGCCTTCAGTAAATGTCAGGGGCCCTAGGACCCAGCCCCTGGGGTACTCCCCTGGGAATCTCAGCCTTGGCCAGCACCCAGGACTTCGGTGTGCCCTGTGGGACACGCTGACGAAGCCAAACCTCCAGCCCTAGACACAGAAATGCTGCCCAACAAAACGCTGCAAAGAATCTCAGCTTTTACGGAGTACGAGCCCATGGACATTTCTTCATTCAGAAAGATTTTCTTAAAAACAATCCTGAGTTTGAGATTTGGCCACACATACGAACATCAATGGCCAGAACCCACGTGCAACTCAGCCTGCTCCACACAATCAGCAGGGCCTTCCACTCCAGTCCAGTCAACTGCAGTCCAGTCAACTCCAGTCCACTCCTCCAGGGCCAGTTTGAAGTCGGGGGTCCCAGTGGGTTACTGTTTTTGAAAAGTGGCTCAACTGTTCTCCCCAAAGGCTTCTCCTGCTTGTTGATTCTGGCAAGATGCATAGCTCCAGGTCATTTAGAATGTTCCTTCCCTGTCTCCTGCATAAGCCACACGAATGGGGAGAGTCAGAAGGAAAATGTCATATGTCCAGTATTTCCAGTTCTCAAGCAAAGTACAGCCAGCAGGACGGACTGCCCCCCTGGGGTTGCCAACACTCACAGGTGGCCACAGCTTCACCATCTGCCCTCTCCCTGTGTTAAAACAAGGGCCAAAACCAAGCAGCCACATTGGCACCCAGGACTCGTGCTCCTCTCAACTGATACTGCTCCCAGCCATCTGTGCCCTTTTGTTTAAGCTGGTAGAAGAGACCTGAACCCACAGCCCAGTAGGAATGAACCCCAAACCTCCCCACAGCTTCAGGGCAATGTCCTCCCCTCTCTGCCCACTGCGGGATTACCTCTCTCAGGATTCAGCATGACTCTTAACACGAGGAAAGAGAATCTATTTCTGACCTGGCAATGTGAGACTTACTCTCTGAATGGGGCATGGGCCTTCCTCATATCTATTACTTCAACTCATGATCAGGATACTACAAAAGTAGAAAGCTCTTACCTGTAAGAAGCCAAAATCCACCCTGAAATGGCATTACAAAGCTAACCAAACTTGAATGGCACATGTGCCCCCTAAACCTGGCACTGAAGTACCAGAGACAAAATGAAATTGTGATGGGGATGTGGAACTATTCAGGAGGCCTCCTTCAACATCACCACCACCCATGGTCTCGATCATTTTGAGACATAAAAAGGGAGTAAAGTTGTGAGAACCTTGGGATAAGAACCCTCTTTGCCTCCGAAAGAGCATCAAAACCTAAGGCCTTTGCTGCAACCCTCAAGACTACAAAATGGCCACCAGGTCTGGAAAGAAAGGTGAACCGACACCACACTAAAACATGGAACAAAATCATGTTACCTGCATCTCCCAATTCCCCCACTACCTCATTCTGGGCTTCTAGATTGCATCCTGGATCCAAGAGTCCCCAGACAGTCAAAGAATACAGAATTGTTCCAGAAACATTCCACCAATGAGAGCGAATTAAGTACCTGTAAACGTGTGTTATAAATTCCACAGCAAACAATCATGCTCAATGGTGAAAAAGTGAAAGCTTTTCCCCTAAGAGTTAAAACAAGGCAGAATTCTTGCTTTGGTCACTCCTACTTAACACAATACTAGAAGCTCTAGCCAGAGCAATTAAGCAAGAAAAAGAAATGAAAGCCATCCAAATTGTAAAGGAAGAAATAAAATTACCTCTGTTAAACCCTTAGAAGAAAACATAGGGAAAAATCTTTATGTTGACATTGGATTTGACAGTGACTTCTCAGACATGACACCAACAGCACAGCCAACAAAAGAATAAATAAATGGGCCGGGCATGGTGGCTCACGCCTGTAATCCAAGCACTTTGGAGGCCAAGGCAGGCAGATCACCTGAGGTCGGGAGTTCAAGACCAGCCTGACCACCATGGTGAGACCCCATCTTTAAAAAAAATTTAAAAATAAAAAAAAGAAGAATAAATAAATGAACTTCATCAAAAATTAAAAGCTTTTGTGTATCACAGGACACTAGGAAGAAGTGAAAAGACAGCCTGCAGAAAGGGACAAAATTGCTGCTTATCATGTATCTGATAAGAGTATTAATATCTAGAATATATAAATTCCTACAACTCAACAACAAAATGCAAATCAAAACCACAATGAGCTATCATCTGACACCTTGTAAGGGTCCATTTTCACACAGCTGATAAAGACATACTAGATGCTGGGTAATTTACAAAAGAAAGAGGCTTAATGGACTCACAGTTCCACATGGCTGGGAGGCCCCACAATCATGGCAGAAGGTGAAAGGCATGTCTCACTTGGTGGCAGACAAGAGATGAGAGCTTGTACAGGAAAATTCCCCTTTATAAAACTGTCAGTACTCATGAGGCTTATTCACTATTACTAGAATAGCACTGGAAAGACTCGCCCCCATGATTCAATTACCTCCCACCAGGTCCCTCCCACAACATGTGGGAATTATGGGAGCTATAATTCAAGATGAGATTTGGGACAGAGCCAAACCATATCACACTTATGAGGAGAGCTAAAGGAAAAGAAAAGGAAAGAAAAGGAAAAGGGAAAAAGAAAGGAAGAGAAGGAAAGAAAGAAAATGAAAAATGTCAAGTGTTGGCAAGAATGTGGAGAAATTGAAACCCTGGTGCATTATTAGTGGGAATATAAAATGGTCCAGCTGCTCCAGAAAACAGTTTGGCAGTTCCTCAAAAAGCTAAGCATAGAATTACCATATAATGAAGCAATTCTGATCTGGACATATATGCAAAAACATTGAAAGCAAGTACTCAAAGATACTTATACACCAATGTTCACAGAAGCATTATTCACAATACCCAAAAGGTAGAAACATGAATGTCCATCAGCGGTTGAATAAACAAAAGGTAGTATATACATAAAAGGGAGTATCACTCAGCCCTAAAAAGGAATGAAGTACTAATGCATGCTACAACATAGATTAACCATGAAAACATCATGCTAAGTGAAAGAAGACACTCACAAAAACCACAGATGATTCCATTCACACGAAATGTCCTGGACAGGGAAATCCATGTAGACTGAAAAGGTGAGTTCCTTAGGGTTGGGAAAGGAGGGGGAGCAATGGGATGGCAGGGAGTGGGAGGTATGATAGCTAAAGGGTGCAGGGTCTCTTTTTGTTCTAAAATTGACTATGGTGGTAGTTGCACATATCTGTGAATACATTGAACACTGTATATACAATGTGTGTGTGTGTGTGTGTGTGTGTGTGTGTGTGTGTATGTGTGTTTATTCATCCATTTTTGCAGTTATAACAAAATACTTGAGACTGGATAACTTATAAAGAACAAAATCTATTTCTCACAATTCTGAAGGCTGGGAAGTTCAAGATCAAGGTGCCAGCATTTGCTGTCTGGTGAGGGCCTTCTTGCTGTGCCCTCACATGGCAGAAGTGCAAAAAGGGAATGCTAGCTCATTCTCCCCAGCCTTTTGATGACAGCACTAATCATTCATGAGACTAGAGCCCTCATGACCTTATCACTTCCCAAAAGCCACACCTCTTAATACAGTTGCATTGGGGAGGTGATAGGGCCATAAGGAAACACAAACATTCAAACCATGGCATTCCACTCTAGGCCCCCAAAATGTATGCCCTTCTCACATACAAAATACATTCATTCCATCCCAATAGCCCCAAAGTCTTATCTCATGCCAGCATCAATTCAAAAGTCTGAAGTCTAAAATTTCATCTGAACATCATCTAAATCAGACACGTGTGAGACTCAAAAATGTGTTTCAACCTAAGCAAAATGCTTCAGACTTCAGCAGTGGCTCACTCCTGTAATCTCAGCATGGAGGGAGGTTGAAGTAGCAGGATTTCTTGAGCCCAGGAGTTCCAGACCAGCCTGGACAACATGGCGAAACCCCATCTCTACTAAAAATATAAAAATAAAATAAAATTAGCTGGGTGTTATGACACACACCTATAGTCTCAGCTATTCAGCAGGCTGAAGTGGGAAGATAGCTTGAGCCCAGGAGGCAGAGGTTGCAGTGAGCCTAGATCGTAGCACTGTATTCCAGCCTGAATGACAGAGTGAGAGCCTGTCTCAAAACAAACAAACAAAATAGTGGGACAAAGAGCAGACATTCCCATTACAAAAGGGAGACACAGGAAAGAAAAAAGAGAACAGGTCCCAACCAAATCCAAAACCAAACAGGACAAACATTAAATCTAGAGAATAAATCTTTGGTTCCATGTTCTGCCTTCCAGACACAATGGGGCAGGAGTTGGGCTCCCAAGGCCCTGAGCAGCCCTGCTGCCAAATGCTGGGCACAGTTTGCACAGCAGCTCTCACAGGTTGCAGCAAGGTACCTGCAAGCTCTCCCAGGCTGGCACTGCGCACTGGGAGCTCTACAGTTATAGGCTCTCAGGGGCAGCCCCACCCCCACAGCTCCATTAGGCATTGTCCTCGTGGGAGCTCACTGGTGTGGCCTCAATCTCAAGACTCTGATGGGCACTGCCCTAGTTGGGGCTCTTTTTTGGCATTCCTGCCCCTATGGCTCCATAAGGCATTATCCTAGCAAGGAGACTCTGCAGCAGCCCTACCCTGCAGCAATTCTCTGTCTGAGCCCAAGACTCTCTGAGGCATCCTTTCAAACCTAAATGAAGGTAGCCATGCACCCACAGCTCTTGCACTCTGCATACCTGCAGACTTAGCACCCTATGGATGCCACCTAGGCTTATGGCCTGTGCCTTCCAGATCACTGGGACCAGCTGTACTGGAGTCCCCCTGAGCCATAGCTGGGGCAGCCAAGGAGGGCTGCACTGTAATGCTGAGAGCAGAGACTCGAGGTGGTGCTAGGCAGGGAATGCTAAGGTCCTGCAGGCGCCCAAGGCCTCGCTTTTGACATAGTTCTGTTTCCTGGGCCTTGGTATTCTGGGCCTCTGATAGGAGAGGCAGCACTGATAATCTCTGAAATGCTTTCAGGATCATTCTTCCATTATCTTGATGAATAGCATCTGGCTTCCTCCTATCCATACTAATCTCCTTATCAGAAGGTCACTTGGCCACACCCTTAGTGTTTTCTCCCAAACATGCTTTTACAACCTGGGCAAGCTAAAAATTTTCCAAATCCTTAAATTCTGCTCTTTTTTTGGGAACAGGGTGTCATTCTGTCACCCAAGCTGGAGTGCAGCAGCAGGATCATGGTTCACTGTAGCCTTGACCTCCCAGGCTCAAGTGATCTTCTCACCTCAGTCCCCTTGAGTAGCTGAGACTAAGTGCAAGCCACCACACTCAGCTGGTTTTTTTTTTTTAATTTTTAGTAGAGATAAGGGCTCTACTAAATATGTTTACTAAATATGTTGCCCGGGCTGGTCTTAAACTCCTGAGTTTAAGCAATCTTCTCACTTTGGCTCCCAAAGTGCTGGGATTACAGGTGTGAGCCACAGTGCCCAGCTCTGCTTCTCTTTGGATTATAAATTCCACTCAATTCATTTCTCTCACATTTTACTATTAAATGTGAAGTTAAGAGAATAAAAAGAGATAACATGAAGTTAAGAGAAGTCATGTAGCACACTGAACACTATGCTCAGGGATTTCTCCCACCAAATATCCCAGGTCGTCACTCTTAAATTTTGCCTTCCCCAAAGCCCTAGAATATAGGCACAAGTCAGCCAAGTTCTTTGCCCCTTTGTAGCAAGGACTGTCCGTCCTCCAGTTTCCAATAAGATAGATACTCATTATTTATATCTATGACCTCATCAAAATGGGCTTTACTGACTCTAAATCTAATCACAACCACTTGGAAATTTCTAAGAAGACAGAGGTTCTCTCCACAGCTCTCCTCTTCTTCTGGGCCCTCAACAGAATAATTCTTAATGCTCTGTTCACAGAAATCTTAAGTTTTTTCTAGTAAACACTTCCAAATTGTTCCAGTCTCTATCTATTGCCCAATTCCACTTTTCTTTTAAGTATTTGCCATACAACACCCCACTCTCAGTACCGAATTACTGTCTGTCTGTGCTGCTATAACAAAATCCACAGGTTAGGTAATTTATAAATAATAGAAATTTATCTCTCATGGCTCTGGAGGGGGGGAGGTCCAAGATCATGGCACTGGGGTTGAGTGTCTGGTGAAGGCCTCTCTCTGCTTCCAAGATGGTACCTTGTTGTCATACCCTCCAGAGGGGAACAAATGCTACATCCTGATATGGTAGAAGAGCAGAAGACAGCAAACCCATTTCCCCCTCAGGCCCTTTTAAAAGAGCCCTAATCCCATCTTTGTTCACCTGTATGACTTAAACACCTCCTAAAGGCCCCAACTCTTAATACCATCACATTGGCCATTAGGTTTCAACACATGAATTTTAGGTGATACATTCAGACCACAGCAATGTGTAAGTACACACACACACACACACACAAGTGCACATATCTGTAAATATACTAACTGAATTATACACTTCAAATTTAAATGGGTAACTTGTATGGTATGTTGATTATATCTCAATAAAGCTTTTTTTTTTAAGATAAGAGTCTACGAAAAAACTAGCCCATAAAGATACATGCACACATGTTTACTGCAGCACTGTTTACAATACCAGAGAAATGGAATCAACCCATATGCCCATAAGTGATAGACTGGATAAAGAAAATGTGGTACATACATACCATGGAATACTATACAGCCATAAAATGGCATGATATCATGTCCTTTGCAGGCACATAGATGAAGCTGGAAACCATCATTCTCAGCAAACTAACACAGGAACAGAAAACCAAACACTGCATGTTCTCACTCATAAGTGGAGTTGAACAATGAGAACACATGGACACAGGGAGGGGAACATCACACACCAGGGCCTGTGAGGGACGGGAGGGGGTGAGGGGAGGGAAAGCATCAGGACAAATAGCTAATGCTTGTGAGGCTTAAAACCTAGATGATGGGTTGATGGGTGCAGCAAACCACCATGGCACACACATACCTATGTAGCAAACTTGCATGTTCTGCACAGGTATCCCAGAACTTAAAGTAAAATGAAAATAAAAATAAAAAAAAAAGAAAAACTAGCCCAGTGAAATAATCAGCACAAGAAGGGTTCTAGCCCTACCCTCTGACCCCCCCAGAATTTGGACCCACCATAGCCTAGATATCTTCCTCTTAAAGTGTCATAGCACCTGGTGGCACACAAAATTTTCTGAAATGTTGTGCCATAAAGAAACCGACTTTATCTAATCCAATGTTTCCTCACTTATTTGGCAATACATTATTAGCTCCTATAGAATCTATGACCTTCAGGAAGCATTAAGTTGCCCAACATCACCACCAGTCTAGGAAGACTGTTAAAAGATGACAAAGGAAGGGGTTCAAAGTCCCATGGAGTCCATCAATGCATTTACTGACCAACTAGGGTAGGCACAAATACAAAAATTCAGAAGTGTCTTTACTATCCAAGGAAGAACTCTGGTTGTAGAATTTTTCAAAAGGCGGTATTAAGCCGAGGTGATCCACACAGTGGAGCCTTATACACAGAACAGACTCACAGGAACAAACAAGGCTGCTGCTTTCATGCCACCTACCCTGACAGGAATAATGGGACAACCCAATCCTGCCTCCAAGGGCAGGGTCAGGCTCATGCTGACAGAAGACAGGCAAGGGCCCCGGCCAGCAGCTCCACTGAGGGATCTTGTTGCTTCGCTCTGTGGCCTGGAAGTCTCCTGGTTCCAGGCTGTAATGCTGAGACATGAAGGCGAGGAGCAGGGACCTCGGAAAAAGTGGGTTGTTAGCATGCAGAAGCTCAAAGCCGATGCAATTCCTACATTCTTAAAGGCAGGCAGGTGGGCCTTCTCAATCTGCTTAAAATTCAAAAGCGCTCGAAATGTCTACGTGTTCTGTCATCATAAACAAAAGAGAAACCACTAAATGAAGTCCACAGGAATTTGCCGGGCACGGTGGCTCACACCTGTAATCCCAGGACTTTGAGAGGCCGAGGCAAGCGGATTGCCTGAGATCAGGAGTTCAAGAGCAGCCTGACCAACATGGTGAAACCTCATCTCTAAAACAGTAACAACAACAACAACAACAAAATCCATAGGCAAATGTCAAAGCAGTACACTGTACAAATATTTGCCACTGGAATAAAGTATGGACATATTTCAGAATGTCATTTATAACAACGTAGGGCTAATCACTAGAAAATTCTTGGGACAAAAATTCTTAGATTAAGTATAGTTCTTACCATGTAGCGTCCTCTTCAGACACTTTCTAGAGAAAAAGACATTAAAGATAACACGGGGGGAAATGTATTAAGACCTTACTGCACCAAGTGTGGGCCACTGACTAACTGCAAGCATAATACGTCACAGCTGGTCAGAAACCCAAAACCTCAGGCCGCACCCCAGACCAAATGAATTAGAAGCTGCATTTTATCACCAGCCCCAGGAGATTCACATGCATATTAAAGTTTAAGCAGTGGTATTTTCAGACATTGTTAATGTTTAACTTGTATCGGAACTGAAATGTGTCAGCTCCCTTTAAGAAAATAAATAAGCAAAATACATTAACATCACTATTTTATTGTTCAGTCAACCCAGTGCATCCGTCGACTCACCCTCCCTTCCCACACGGATTTCATTATTTTCAACTAAGCAAGGCAGGCACAGATGACAGAGACAGACTGGCTCCTCAAACACCTGTTGAGTGAATAACAGGCGGGGTCCCTTGTCAAAAGCCATCCAGAGGACTCCTTGCCATTCTCATCCCACTTGAATGCTGAACAACTGCTTAGAACTGCACGGCGATTGTTGGCAAGGGCACATCGCCAGTCTCAAACCACCGGGACTACCTCGACAGCACTCAGAAGCTGGCTCCCAGACACAGCACAGGAAAGGAAAGGAATTATTTGTAGGTGACTTAAAGGTACCACTTACACATTTAGAATTTTCTTCCCTCATTACTACCAGATTTGAGTCTGAGGCATCTCGAGTTCAGACAGACTCTCCCAAGTGCCTGCAGGCACGTCTCCACAGACCAGAAATGTCCCTGGAGAGACAGTCCTGGACTCCCCACCACCCCCCCAACCAAGGCGGCAGAGAAAAAAAGGGAAGAAGCAAATGGGGCCAATAAATGCCTACTGTCCCCCACCCCCCGCCCACCGCAATCCTAGCCACATCTCAGCAT
>PVKP010004485.1:18016-97526 GCA_004027715.1 Plecturocebus donacophilus | reverse complement strand
CACCCGTCCTCCCTGGAGCTGGGTCCACGCAAGCAGCGCCCCAGGAAGGCGGCTCTTTTGGGGCAGAGTAGGGTGGAGCTTCCTATCTGAAGGCTAAGTAAAGGGATCTAATGAGCCCCATAACTGCCAGATCTCTTCTGTTCTCTGTCTTGGGCTGCAAGAGTTTAAAAAATCAGTGGATTCACAAATTCGGGGTCACATAGCACCTCTGTGGTTAATCAACTGTTCTAAGACATTAAATCCCATGAGTGATTGCAATGTAGGTGATTTTCCATAACGACCAAGTTTGGTTTGAATTTCCCTCTTCTCTTCTCCTCTCTTTTCTCTTCTTCTCTCTTCTCTTCATTCTTTCTTCCTTTCTTTGTTTCTTTCTCTTTCTTTCTTTCTCTTCCATCCTCCCTCCTTTTTCCTTTCCTTTCCTTCCTTTCTTTTGGGGCCTCACTCTGTCACTCAGGCTGGTGTGCAGTGGCACAACCATGGCTCACTGCAGCCTCAACCTCCTAGGCTCAGGCAATCCTCCCATCTCAGCCTCTTGAGTAGCTGAGACTACAGGCACGTGCACCATGCCTGGCTAATTTTTGTACTTTTTTGTAGAGATGGGGTTTTACTATGTTGCCCAGGCTGGTCTCGAAGTCCTGGGCTCAAGCAATCTGCCCACCTCGGCCTCCCAGAGTGCTAGGATTACAGGCGTGAGCCACTGTGCCCAGCTTCCTCTACAGTTTTCTAAAGGTACCTAAATCAACTCACGTCATGGGAGCATTCACCATTGAAATGACAATGTAAGAGCTTCTTTAAGTGCTCTCTCTGGAATTAGTAAGCTATGGAAATAACCCTGCTTCATCAGTTTAACAAGAGTTTGCTGATACTAGCTATCCTTCTGAAAGCTGAGGTCTCCTAAGTGTAGGGAGGCTGAGGCCATGATTCAACGGGCCAAGAGCTGGAGCGGGCACCCCTCACCCAGGCTCTCTGACCCTGTGGGCCCTGGCCCCAGTGTCTTGGGCTCATTCCTATACCTCTGGGTATAGGATGATGCACATCCCCTCTTTGGCACCAGCCCTTTTAAGAGTCAGTCACCAGGGCTCTCAGGAGGCCACCCCATGAAGTTGTGCCAGAGCACTCAGGATGGGGCCTGGAGTTGCTGTCCTGATGGCTTGGTCACAGGAAATGGCCTTTCCTCCCTTGCTGTTTCTTTTTGAGTATGTGGCAAACTAAAAAATTTCCCTGCAGATGGTTAAGGAACCAAAATTGGACGCTCTAACTTTGGTTTGGGGATTTTGCTCTTCGACTGGGGCACCTCATTCTGCAACTACAAATGCCGGAACTGTGCAGCCAGCACCCCAGAACAAATGCTCTTCTGAGCAGCCACTTCCAGGTCACCCCCATCAAGGATGACATTTGTCCCTGGGCCTCCTCCTGCCTCGGTCCCCTGCCTGGGAAATGATTTGAATAGGTGTGGGCTGTCTCAGGTTCCCAGGGCAGCTCGAAGTGGAACTGGGATGGCTTCTTCCGAGAGTTCACTTGGTAGTTGTGACAGCTCCTGATTCCCAAAAGAAAACGAAAGTTAGAACAGTATTAAAGAGGCCGGGCGAGGTGGCTCACGCCTGTAATCCCAGCGCTTTGGGAGGCCAAGGCAGGTGGATCACTTGAGGTCAGGAGTTCAAGACCAGCCTGGCCAACATGGTGAAATCCCATCTCTATTAAAAATACAAAAATTAGCCAGGCACGGTGGCAGGCACCTGTAATCCCAGCTACCTGGGAGGCTGAGGCAAGAGAATCACTTGCATCTGGGAGGTGGAGGTTGCAGTGAGCTGAGATCGTGCCACTGCACTCCAGCTTGGGCAACAGAGTGAGACTCCATCTCAAAAAAAAAAAGGATAGGATTAAATAAAAACTCCTCAAGAATTAAAGAAAAATTCTCGTTTGTCCAGAGCCTGTATTTCATTTTTTTCCCTCCATTCTTAAGGATGAATAAGAATCGAGCTTGCTCTGGGACCCATCAAGAGTACCGTCTGCTGTGCGTCTTTCAAAGATTCGTTCGTTCACTCCGTCCACTAGACAGTTGAACAGGATTCTTTTCTGAGCCTGTTAAACTGTAAACCCTGCAAGCTGCCCAGCCGTGTAGAGGGTCATTCATCGCAGCTGCCCTCCTGTGAGCCCCACATAATGGGAGCCGGTGGCCACCCTTCCTCCACAGTCTTTAACCTCGCCCCACCCAGGCTTCAGAACCCTCTCTGTGGACTCTGACAAGGGGCAGCCATGAATTCACTGACATTGTTTTCAGAACTGTGAGTTGTGGGGTTTTTTTTGCCCTTGAATGAGGGTCCAGATGCCAGTGGGTAGTCAAAGGACCTGAAATCCTAAAAATGCAATCAAATCTCTGACATTTGCTCAGAAACATTAGAAAAAAAAAAATGCAGCCTGGTAGGGCACAGTGGCTCACACCTGTAATTCCAGCAATTTGGGAGGCCGAGGCAGGTGGATCACTTGAGATCAGGAGTTCAAGACCAGCCTGGCCAACATGGTGAAACCCCATCTCTACTAAAAATACAAAAATTAGCCAGCATGGCAGTGCATGTCTGTAATCCCAGATATTCAGGAGGCTGAGGCAGGAGAATTGCTTGAACCCAGGAGGCAGAGGTTGCAGTGAGCCAAAATTGTGCCACTGCACTCTAGCTTGGGCAACAGAGTGAAACTCTGTCTAAAAAAAAAAAAAAAAAAAAAAAGCCAGTCACTCACCCTGCCATTGGGCATGCAAAGAGGCACCTGCTGTTCTGGAAGTTTCTCTCCTAGATGCTCTGGTGGAAAGGAGGCTAGAGGGGCAGAATGGTTTAGAAAAGAGAAAAAAGTACATCTGGTTACAGACATGGGGGTTCTGATGGGCCAGGGCTCTCGCTGACATTCGTGACTGCAGCTGCGGGCCAGGGACTGTGAGAGGCTCCAGGGTGGAAAGAGCAATGAGCCTGACAGGACAGACAGCCGCACACGAAGGCAGCAGCCCACACACAGGGGAACAGAGGGCCAGCGTCACACGCGGCGTCCAGGGCCTCTGGGTTACAGGAGATAGGCCCTAAGATCGGCGTGCAGACACCATGGCTAAATTAAACTAAAACCCAGTGGCTTAAACAACAGCAACCTTTTCATCATCTTTCCAGATTTCTGGGGGTCAGGAACTCGGGCCAGGTTTAGCTGGGTGGGGTCTGCCCAGCGGCTGCAGTGGGACGAAGGCTGGGGTTGGCGAGTGTGGGGCAGGCCGGGCATCGGCTCACAGGGGCACCCCAGGGCTCTTCGCAGCAGCAGGCTGTCTGGCGGCTTCAAAAACGGATGTTCCTGCGCCACATGGTGTCCCTTCTGCCATATCCTACTGGCTACTGGCCTGCCCAGACTCAAGGGGAGGAGACACGGACCTCCCCTAACTCAGAGACCATAGTGTCGAAAAGCATGCTGGGCAGAAAACAGCACGGGCCACCCTTGGAAAGCACTGTCTGGGCCCTGGAGGTCCCAGGAAGTGGAGCCAGAGCAGAGATTTGGGCACATGGCTTATTGAGGGAAGGCTCTTTAATCAACACCTGGGAGGGAGGGAGGACAGCGGCCCGGGGAAGGGAAAGGAGCTGAGCCAGGGTGTGGGTTCAAGTCAGGCGCACTCAGGACCACAGCGCACACCACCACGTCGCCCCACCTTGAAGAAAGAGGGCCTGGCCAGCCATAGGCTGTGAGTGCCAGGCAGTGAGGAAGAGCACAGGTGGGGTGTGTGGCTCCTGCCAGCGGAGGCCGCACTCTGGAAAGGAGGTGGCCATGCCGTCAGCAGCTGTGCTAGTCACAGCTGGGGAATCTGGGGAATGGGTGCACCAGGCCATGAATATGGGGCAGTGTGGACTGCAGGGGGGATGCACCGTCCCCCTGTCTCTGCGGCTGTGCCCCTTGGCATTTGACTTTGTTCTTTCTTTTTTTTTGAGATGGAGTTTCGCCCCCAGGCTGGAGTACAGTGGCCTGATCTCGGCTCACTGCAACCTCCACCTCCCAGGTTCAAACGATTCTCCTGCCTCAGCCTCCCAAATAGCTGGGATTACAGGCACCCGCCACCACACCTGGCTAAATTTTTTGGATTTTTAGTAGAGACAGGGTTTCGCCATGTTGGTCAGGCTGGTCTCAAACTTCTAACCTCAGGTGATCCACCCACCTCTTCCTCCCAAAGTGCTGGGATTACAGGCATGAGCCAGTGAGCCCAGCCTAACTTTGTTCTATCGAGAGCATCTGCTCCCCACTCCTTCAGTCTGGGCCAGGCCACACAACTTGCTTCAGCCCATGGAGCATGAGCAGGTGTGAAACACACAGCTGGAGGTGCAACACACACACCTGGAGGTGCTGAGCTCCTGAGGGTTCTGGAGACAAATGGGAAGCCGCCCTTGGCGAATTCCCGAGAACCTCCAACGCGGGGGTCCTGCTTTTGCCCTTGGGGCTCTGGCTTCTCTGCAGCCCCAGACTCCATCTGGGTGAAAGTCAGGGTCACCAGTTCATCTTCCAGTCGCCACAGCTCCAAATTAGAGCCAGGAGCACTGCCAACAGTTCTGGGAAATGCTAAGCTGCCCCTTCCAAAGCATTTTTTTGGGGGTGTCTCTTGGATAAAGATTTCGATATTACACATTAAGATTTTGTTATGATTAAATCCTCATGAGGCACGAGGAAAGAGCTGTAACTACATTTCAATGAAGCATTTGAAGGGATTTAGTGATTTTCCATTAATTTTTTTCAAATGTCAAGGGTATATATCTTTCTTTGAGGACTCAGCCGATGGCAAATTTCAGATTTAAAAAGACCCATCGATGGACTTATGAGACCAAGAAAGGGAGCCAAAAATCTACAATTCAGAAATTATGAAACAGCTAAATTTTCAGTTAATTCAAAACCATCTCAGTGGAAAATGTTGTAAGCTTTCCATGCATAATCAAAGCGATCTGGTTTGAAATGCAACAGAAATGAATCGCTTGTAAGAAAGCTTTCCTTCTGAATAAAACGATCAAGCTCAGATCAAAGTCACGGCGAGTGATGGCTTCCATTGCAGAAAACACTGGAGGGAGAGCACAGTTTAGCTCTAACAAGGAGACACGTCGGACCCTTCCTCTCTCCCTCCCAGACTGTCTCCCTCTCTTCCCCAGCTTGGCCTCACAGTCGACAGCATGCAGAAAGTGCTGTCTTCAGTTCTATGGAGCAATGAGATTTGTAGTAAATATTTATTAGCCTTCTTAGTAAATACAATTAAATTTCTGGCTGAGCTTTGCAATGGCTTTCATTAGAATGAGCTAAGGTTTACCTTCAAGTCTAAGGAGACGCAGTGGAGTAAATGGTCTAGGCATTAAAGTACACATGAGAATTGGTGGCGATTATGGCAGGAAGGTGCTGTCTTCCTAGCTCTGAGCAGCAAAAGGCTCTGTCAGGGAGCCCGTGCTCAGGCCACGTCCTGTTCCTTCTTGCCCTCTAGATGGGCATCATCATCCATCCCCAGCACAGGTGTCAGAGAAACCATGGCTCCTTCCCCAGGGGCTGGGGGATGCGAGTGCCCACTAAGGGCTGGGCCTGTCCACTCCAGCCCCCTTGTCGTTGTGACCAACGCAGAGAAGGCCTTTGACCAAGGTTCTATAGTCACTACACAGTACAGCTCAGACCAGAGTCCCAACTCCCAACTCCCTCTCCAGGGCTCAGGACACTCTGATGTCACCCACGAACCTCTTACATAAGGGTGCACTTTCACTTTGTCACAATGACTTCCACCCAGAGATCCCCGCCCCAGGAGAATGCAAACACCTGTCCACACAAAAACACATGCATACACATTTACAGCAGTGTTATTCACAACAGCCAGGGCGCAGACGCAATCCGAACGGCCATCCACGGATGACCAACCAAGCGCCATGTGACTACTCACACAGTGGGATATCATTTGGCAATAAAGAGAATAAAGCATTGTCACAGTCCACGCCAGGGATAAACATGATGCGAAGTGAAGGGAGCCACGTACCCAGGTCCACACGCCACAGAATCACATCGTGAAGCCTCCACAATAGGAAAGACCATGCGGACAGAGAGGAGATCTGTGGTTTTCAGGGGCTGCTCACAGGGAGGAAGGGGTGACTGCTAAGCAGTGCATGGTTTCGTTTTTGGGTGATGAGCTTGTTCTAAAATTGATTGTGATGGTGGTTGTATGACCTTGTAAATAATCACTAAATTGTACACATAAAAATAGTGAATTTTGGCCAGGCACAGTGGCTCACGCCTGTAATCCCAGCACTTTGGGAGGCTGAGGTGGGTGGATCATGAGGTGAGGAGATTGAGACCATCCTGGTTAACACGGTGAAACCCCATCTCTACTAAAAATACAAAAAATTAGCTGGGCGCGGTGGTGCACACCTGTAGTCCCAGCTACTTGGGATGCTGAGGCAGGAGAATCGCTTGAACCTGGGAGGCGGAGGTTGCAGTGAGCTGAGATTGCTTCACTGCACTCCAGCATGGCAACAGAGCAAGACTCTGTCTCAAAAAAAAAAAATATATATATATATATATGTGTGTGTATATATATATATATATATATATAGAGAGAGAGAGAGAGAGAGAGAGAGAGAGAGTAAATTTCATGGCATGTGAATTATACTTAATTTTTAAAACAAACTTTCACCTGGATGGGCGTGGGCGACAGTGTGAGCCCTGGTGGCATTCCAGCTCCCCCACGTTCCAGTTGCGGGACTCTGGGTGACTTCCTTTAACTTCTGTCCTGCCGTTTCCCCACCTCTGAATGGCAGCAAGGCCTCTGGCTGGTGTGAGGACGAAGTGAGCTCCTCTGTGAGCTGTGGCTGGCGAAGAGCTCGGGCCAAGCGTCCATGCCACCCGAGGCAGGGAATGCTGGTACCTGTCTGGCCGACGTGTGACGTGTGCACTGGCGAGGTGGTGGCTAAGCTCACGGCTGGACTGAGAGCCACAGCAGGAAGAGAGGCCCGGTTCCTGACGAGTCCACACGGCCAGGCCACCTCCCAGACGCAGGATGGCAAGGGGTGGCCCGAGGTACACTCAATGGACTATCTAGGCAGAGATGTCTTCTTCTGGGCCCTTGAGACTTCTGCAAAGTAGCCTTCTCCTCCTACCAGAACCTGGGCGCAGGGACATCCGAGGGTCCCACCATGACAGGCTAGAGGTGGCTCTTTTATGAAAACCTTTGGCAAAACAAGCGAGGGGACATGGGTGACAGCCTCGCAGGCCACCTAACAGCCACCCTTCCTTCCTTGCTGACAGAGCCCAATTTTGTTCCGTGGTCTCGGCGCTGCCCTGTGTGCCTCAGACATAGGCTCTGATTAGCTAAGTCAATGGTTCTCCTGGATAAAGACTGGCTTAGCGTGGGGCATGTGACCCAATCCTAGCCAATGAGATGTGAGGGGTGGCTATTGAGGAATGCTGGGAAAGGCTTCTTGGCTGCTAAGAAGACAGAAGCAAAGATGCCTGTCAAAAGAAGACACCTGAAATCCTATCTGCGGAGCTTGGTGTAAGGCCGGCTGCCTTGCTGGGAGGCTGGCCACGCCCACCCCTGCTCTGGACACGCCCACTTCTGCACTCCGCACTCAAATCTGCACGCAACACCGGACTCTGCACTCGGCACCTAGCCTGCCGTTGGAAAACCCCGCCAAAATTTAAAAGAAACCCCGCCAAACCCTGCCCAATAGCAGCTGACCCCGCCCCCCTGGATGGCCCGCTCACCGGCAGTCCCGCCTACCCACCAACAGGAAGCTTGCCCGACCACGTCCTGTTCCCTCACAGCCAATCAAGACACCCTCACTCGCTGTAAAAACCCTCACCTCAGGAAGTCGAGTGCGACTTCTTTGGCCCCTCCTGTCCGGATCATAGAACCTCGCCCGGGAGCCGAATACATTGGGACTTAATTCTTATGCTGGCCTCAGTTTCCTCACTTCAAATTTGACAATAAGCCTTACACTTGGCAGAGAGAAACGGTGAGAAAATGGCCCTTCAAGATGCCACCAAGGACTGGACGCAGTGGCTCACGCCTGTAATCCCAGCACTTTGGGAGGCCAGGGCGGGTGGATCACTTGAGGTCAGGAGTTTGAGACCAGCCTGTCCAACATGGCAAAACTCCGGCTCTACCAAAAATGCAAAAATTACCTGGGCGCGGTGGCTCACGCTTGTAATCCCAGCTACTCGGGAGGCTGAGACAGGAGAATCACTTGAACCCAGGAGGTGGAGGTGGCAATGAGTTCAGACTGCACCACTGCACTCCAGCCTGGGGAACAGAGAGAGACTCTGCCTTAAAAAAAAATTAATTAATTTAAATAAATAAAGACGCCACCAAGGGGCCAACCTGGTGAGTCCAGCGCCAGGAGTCCTTCCTTGGAAAGGCCACTGCTTTCTTTGTCACGCAAGCCCCTCGTGTCAGGTTTCACACTCGCAGCTGAAACAGTCTTAGCCGACAGTGGGCGAGAGGCGGGGAACCCGGGCCCAGTGCCCAGCGGGCTTTTGCTGAGGCGGGTGTCTAAGCACAGGGATACAGGTACGCGTACTTTCCAAGTAGGATTCTAACTAAGCCATTTGGTTGTTTACTCTTGGGAACAGTCTACTTTAGTGCCTTGGACTCTTCTCAAAGGTGCCCCAAGAACCCGCGAGAGTCCTGAGTTAGTGTTTCCTCCTCTCTGGAGGGTTGTGGGGAGGAATTTCCAGGGGGAGGACCTACAGAAGCATTTGCTCCAGCCATGGGAAGCCCCAGGGTCCGAGCCTGCAGTTGGGGAGTCCCCTTCAGGAGACTGTGGTCTCATAGACTCTGGCCTGTCCTGGGAGTCAGGAGGCTAGGGGCTGCCTCCACCTCTGCCTCAGTTTCCCTATAATCAATGAAAAGCAGTAGAGGGTTGCTATGTTCCCCCCATCTCAGATGTGCTATGATTCCGTGATGATGGGGGACAGAAGGAAGGCAGAACCCCTGCTCCCTCTTTTGGAGAATTCATTCATTTATTCCATAACGTCCCTCAAGTGGCCAAGGCTCTGGAAGGAGGCAATGCTTATGCCATCTCTCAAGATCCCCCAGGCCCTCCATGCTCAGAAGGAGGAGCAGTCTTCAGGCAGCAGACCCAAGATGGGCTGTGGCAGAGAGATACCAGGGGGTCGTGTGCTCAGGACACAGAGGGGCAGCAGGGAGGTCAGGGACTGGTCTGAATCCTGTCCTGTGGGGTCCAGGCAGAGGCTGCTGAGAGCTGCATGATGGGATGCTCAGATCCTCAGGAAGGAAACTCCTGGTAGCGTGGACCGAGGCAGCCCCAGGCAGAGTGGGTGGCCATTGTAGCCAACAGCCAGACCAGAGGACAGTGATGTCAAGGGTCTGAGTAGAGGCCTGGCCTCCAGCTGGCAGGTGGGACATCGGGGTTGATCTGAGGTAGGCTTAGGATCTGTCATTGACAGGATATGATGATCAGCTGGCTGATATTGTTGGGGACACTGAGGCTGCAAGGGGTCTGGCTGGCTCAGACGCCCAGGGCAGGGGGCCTAAGGAGAGTGTGTCTGGGAGAAAGGCTTGTGAGGAGCTGGGCCATGTGCAGCTTGGGGCTCCTGTAGCACATCCTGGGAAGACCCCAGAGAGATGCAGGGGTACCAGGGAGCTCAAGGGCGGGGGTCTTTGGGGTGCCGGCAAGGGACCTGAACAGAGATTAAAAATCCACCCATGAGACCCTCCCAGGGCATTCCTTTCCAGCAGGAGGCAGTGTCCTGGCCAGGGCCTGGTGGGTGTTCCGGGCCCTGAGCTTCCCTCGGTTTCTATGAGCCTGAACACCCTGGAGGAGGGAAGAGTGAATCAAGGAAGTGGAAATAAGGCCCCGTGACGTGCACAGCCAGTGACCATTGCAGCCAGTGCACAGCATTGTTTAATTTGGGGTTGCAAAAATAACTCAGTCTCTCCCCTGAGGTGCTGGAATTCCCCATCTTTGAGTGGGGTTAACTTTAGCAAGAGTGAAATTAAGCCAGGTTGGAGGAGGTCAGTTTCCACGTCCCCTCGGGCGGGCTCTCGGAGTCTGGTGACTGTGTCCAGCCCTGCCTCCGTTCTCCTCATTGACAATTGTTATTGTTGGAATTGCTCCTTGCCATGACTTCTCCTGGGAAGTGGCCCTCACCTTTGAACTCAAGGCCCCAGACGGGGAAATGAAGCCTCTAACCCGTTGGAGCCCCCACTTTCTGCTCCCTCATGTGCCAAGTTCACAGTGCCCCAGGTCCGGCTGCTGCTCCGACCTCCAGCAGAGATTTATAAAGATTTCATGGTCCAGGACTGTAATGAGCCCCAGATTATTAAGATCCCATTTCTCTTTGAAAATATCTCATGAAGTATTCTCTTACATAATTAAAGCTAAATTCCACCTATCCAAATAAATGAAAAAGAGTGTTTGGCTCTGTCGTGTCCTTGAGTGACTCTTCAGGGCCACCAGCTCTTTTCCACACTCCCTGTCATCAGACAGACTTCCAAGCGCTCAGCTTTCTAAATTCATTTCCTTCTTCTCTCCAGCCAGTGTTGTTCATGGCGACATGGGCCAGCTTACAACCTTCCCCTATATCACCATCCTGCTGATACACAGGTCAAAAAAATCACACGACATCAGACACTGACACCAATAGGCCCATCCCAAAATAAGGATTTATATATATTCCAAGTATGCGACTTCATCTATACTTAGGATGTGGAACTTGGCCCTGCTGGATGATGGTGAGCTCATCACCTCCAAAAGCCAGAGTTCGGAGCAGGACTCAGCCAGCATATTTGGGGAGCGTCCTGCCAGGGTCCTCTAAGTGGGTCCTTTTGTGGCCATTGCTGTCTGCAGTGGCGCGATCTCGGCTCACTGCAACCTCTGCCTCCCAGGTTCAAGCAATTCTATGCCTCAGCCTCCCAAGTAGCTAGGACTACAGGTGCCCACCACCACACTCAGCTAATTTTTCTATCTTTAGTAGAGACGGGGTTTCACCATCTTGGCCAGTCTGGTCTTGAACTCCTGACCTCGTGATCCACCCACCTCGGCCTCCCAAAGTGCTGGGATTACAGGTGTGAGCCACTGCTGTCTTGTGTTGAGAGTGAAAATGTCCTGTGGGGTGAGGCTGTTATGATGGAAACAGAGAGAAGGGAAGAAAGTTTGGGCTGGCCAAATCAATTCAGTGTTCTGTCTCAGGCACATTCTGAGGCATAGATGGGTATTATGTCTTCCATTCACCCTGTTGGTTTGGTTCCAAACTTCTCTTCTAAGAGTCTTATTCAAGTGCTGTGCTCGGTGGCTCATACCTGTAATCCCGGCACTTTTGGAGGCTGAAGCGAGTAAATCACTTGAGTCCAGGAGTTCAAGACCAGCGGGGCAACATGGCGAAACCCTGTCTCTACAAATTATACAAAAATTAGCCAGGTGTGATGGCGTGTGCCTGTAGTTTCAGCTACTCGGGAGGCTGAGGCGGGAGGATCCCTTGAGACCAGGAGGTCGAGGTTGCAGTGATCGCACCGCTGCACTCCAGCCTGGGAGACAGGGCAAGACCTTGACTCAAAAAAAAAGTCTTATTCACATCTGAATGCCACTCATTGTACAGTTACTGGTGTCCTAATTGGTGCCAGGCAGGGCACTGTGTGGCCGCAGCGCCGGGATTTTTGCACATCTCAGTGACAAACATGCACTGTTAATGGGCACCTGCATCCGATGCGTCTGAGGAAGGGCAGGAAGAGGACTGCAAAGGGCAGCCTGGTGAGCTTTCACAGGTGTGCACTGCACAGGCAGACATCTTAGCCTCTGCACAGTAAAGAACTGTGTTGTAACTCATCAGTAACTCATCAGTATGTCACGGCTGCCGATCACATGGAGCAAAGCATAGCAACCTATGGAAGGGTGCCCCATTTTAATTCGCCCCTGAGGGCTGTGGGGGCCAGCAGGGCCTGAGCTGCATTTGTTGAATGGGAGGTTCCAGGTGAGCTCAGACAAAGCGGTTCCCCTGGCATAGGTGTGGGCCACAGTCCTCACCAGAAAGCGGCTGTTCCTAGGAAGCGAGGGGCTGGGGCTGAGGCTGGGGCCGGGACATATGTCATCGGCAACTGGGAAAGGCTGGGGGGAAGGGAAGGGGTGCCCTGGAATGGAGCAGATGGGGGCCCAGGGAGGACCCAGGGCAGGGAGGGTCCCCATGGACAGAGCCCAGTGCAAGAGTCCCTCTGGTGTGGAGGCCATGGCACTCAACCCTGGTCGAATCATGGAGGAAACAACTCTGCCAAGAGCCGGAGGTTTTCGGGGGAGGAATCAGGGCATCCCACTCCAGCAGGCCTCCTAGGCCGCCCTGGCCTCCAGCCCGCACAGGCCAAGCAGGCCACAGCCACGATGCAACCCTGGGCCAGAGCAGCTCAGGGCCCATCAGACGCTCGGTCACACCCCAGAGAACTGTGACCCAGCAGCCAGTCCTGAGAAATAAGCTTAGGAAATCAGTATGACGAGGACAGAAGTGTTGTCCGTGTGTCTCAACTAAGTTATTTTCCTTTTGAATTGGGGAAAAAACCATGACTGTTCACTGTGTTGCCCTGGACTAGGAAGGACTGCTCTCTCAGTGGGTGCATGCTCACCCCGCCTCCCACCCACTGGCCCCTTGAGGCCACGCCAGCTCCTTCCTACCCCAGCTCCCACTTCCAGCCAGCCCTTCCCAGGATTCAGGCTCTTGCAGGGAACAGGAAGAGGGTGTGGAAGGGACCATCAGGGACACAGGGTCCCTGCACGCAGGTCCTAAGGGAAGCACAGCGATGCGGCGCACTGTCATGGTGAAGGCTGCTATCTGCATCCGCTGGACAGGCTGCCCCCACCCATGCTCACTCCTGCCTTCAGGGCACGCACCCCACGCACCCCATGATGATTTTGCTCAATTCTCAGGGCATCCCAGCAGGGCAGGCCCATTGTCTCCGTTTTAGAGATGGGATCTCTGAGGCCCAAAGAGGAGAAGTAATTTGGCCAGGGCCACACAGCTCTGCGCCAGTGCTGGGATCTGAGCTAGCCTTGGGGTCCTCCAGCAACCACAGGCAGAACTGTGCCCTCCGGATCACCTGGGGTCAGGAGTTAGGGTTAGGGTTAGGCCTGGCCAACATGGCGAAATGCCATCTCTACTGAAAAATACAAAAATTAGTCAGGCATGGTGGCGGGCGCCTGGAATCTCAGCTACTCGGGAGGCTGAGGCAGGGAGAATTGCTTGAACTCAGGAGGCGGGGGTTGATCGTGCCACTGCAGTCCAGCCTGGGCAACAGAGGGAGCCTCATCTCAAAACAAAAACAAAACCAAAAAACCCTGCGCCCTCTGCCTCCTGCAGCACCAGGGCGCAGTTCTAGGACAGGAGCTCACCCTAGCAAGCACTCACAGCTCAGAGCGCAAACTTTCTCCGCTTCCGACAACCTGTAACTTGCTCCAGGGGCCTCAGGAGTCACTCAAGGGCCCCACCCCCGACCACCCCCAGCTCCGATTGCTCTGTCACCATCGTGCGGGCTTTGCCGGCAGGTGCTGCATTCTGCACAGGACATGCAAGGGGCTCTCCACAGGGCCCACCAGCCATTCTGGGTGCCGTGAGGGTTGTGCTGCCTTGACTCCCTGGGGCTCCTGTGCCCACAGGCCTGCCACATCAGCCACTGGGGCCTGATCCCTGCCACCTTCTTTTCCAGACGCCATGGGTGGCCCTGAGCCTAGGTCTGACTCCTCCCGCCTCCCTGTCTTCCTTCACCTCGATTTCTGTGCAGCTTTGACAGACAGTGCCAGACAGGGCCAGGTCCTGTGTCAAGCCCACACCAGCTCAGGGGTGAACTGACCCCCAGGATCCTTGGTTTCTTTGCAGCCAGGAAGGACCCTTTGCAGTGGAAAGTGCTGGAGCGTTGTCACCCCCAAGGCAACCCTCAACTCTGCGTCAAGAGTCCCTGGATAAACACCAGCCCCCACCATCTGCTGGCTGTCCTGAGGCGTATGACACATGATTCCATATGGTCCCCATATGGTCCCCAGGGGGGACTGAGCCTTGGATTCCCACAGAGGTGGCCAGCTCCATCCCCCGGCCTGCAGTGGCCCCATCCAGCCTCCCTGCAGGAGACCCCTGGGAACATCTCCCAGAGAAACCACCCGCACCCAGCTCCTGGCCCTGACTCTGCTCTTTAGAGTGAGGGATGGGCCCCGTGGCTTCTGCGAGCTTCCCATCTGGACAAGGGTGTACGAAGAGGGCCTTTAGAACCGACCTCTTTCATAGCCTGGGCTGTGAACCGAGGGGTCTGGGCCCTGACACCCTGTACCCGGCTTAGCACACAGGAGGGGCTCAGAGGCCCACCGAGGAAGGAAATAAACGACCGGAGAAATGTAGCAGTGCTGAGCTGCGCTCAGAACCAGTGAATTCTGGGTGTATTATTATTTGTTGATTGTTGGTGTAATTTTTGTTGATTTGCTGATGATTATTTGTTGATTCTAGGTTTGCACAGCCACAAATATTCAGATATTTCAAACTCGCTCCCTGCTGTTTCCTGCTAATTCAAGCCAAACCAGAATGGTGAGTCTCTGTGCACACGGCGCCTCCCTGCACCCATGAGAGCCAGATAACGGATGGAAGGGGGCCCTGTCCCCACCTGCTTTGGGAAAACAAACTGAACGATTAGCCCGAACGTTTGCCAGGCGGGAGGGTCAGCAGCAGCAGTCAGTTCTGACTAGCTCCCAGAACATTCCAAAGCTGACGCACCACGATTAGGAGGCCCCCTCCACACCAGCGCCACTGAGGCTGCAGGGGCCCAGGCCGCAGGGACAAGCGCTGATGGCAGCCACGGGCCACTGTCCTTGCCCCTCCCCAGGGTTCAGCCCCTGGGATTCGCACCTGCCAGATGCTGCCTGGATTGTCTCGATAAACAGTGAAAAGCGATCGCAAAACAGGAGCGTCAAGAGCTGTCCCAGCACAGGCTCGAGTCTGCTCAAAGCTGTCATGGAGGCTGCTGCCGTGCAGGGTGGTGTGGAATGCCTGGCAGTGCCCGCTGCTTTCCAGGATCGCAGCGGTGGCTGAGTGGGGACACCTACGGCTTGTGTGCAGTGCCCTGCTTCTCAGCGCCCTGATTCCTGGGTTAGGACTTGCCTCGATGGTCGCCCCCAAGCATGGCCTGGTCCTGACCACACAGCTGGGCCCAAGCACCCGGCTCTGGGGGGAAGCCGCTGAAGGGACTGGAAACACAGCGCCGATCTCTGCTGCAGGAGACAGCCAGCATGCAGGTTTCAGGGACTCTCCTCCAGGCCTTGCAGGGACGTGTGACAGCCGCAGTCCCAGCTGCGCTGGGGAGGGGAGGCTCCCAGGGCCAGAGACGCTGGGAGAGGTGTTTACAGGAGGCAAAAGTGCTAAAAATAGCGGGGGCCTTACCCCTGAAGCCACTCCACCTGGCCACCCGGCAGGTGCTGCGACAGGAATAGGCAACCAGACCCCAGAGGGACAGGAATAGGGCATCCTGGCTCATGGCAGGGTGGGGGTCCTGCCTACTGGGAGCAGAGGATGAGCTGAGCAGAGGGCCCAGGCCCCTGGAACTGAGCTGCTGGAGGAGTGAGGACGGGGCCTGGCTCTGCTGGCGTCTGGGAAACAGGCCCCAAACAAGCAAGGGTCACACCGCGCAGGCTCTGGGGCCCACCAACGTCCCAGAGGTCCCGTGGCTCCAGCGTGGCACCCTGGACTTCAGAGCCAGAACAGGTGGCCCCCAGGCCATGCACAGGCTGCATGTCAGGCTCACCCCAGCCCACTGCAGTCCGGCCTGGGCAACCGATTGAGACCCTGTCTCAAGACAAGAAGAGAAAAAAAAAAGAAAGGTGGACGAGAGGTGAGGCTGGTCACGAGCGTGTCGGTCCTAGGTCACAGAGGAACAGAGTCTGGCCCCGTCCAGGCCCCCCAGGCTCAGCCAGTGTCCCCGGACAGCTGATAAGAATAGGCTTCTGCGGGCTGGTTTTTCAGTCCAAAACATCTTGCAAGTGACGGGCTCTGTGGGCTAAAAAGACTCAGTCACCAAAATACAGCAGCCAGGGCGCCAGGCGGCCAGGGTAGTGGGCCGGGCCACACTCTTGGACACAGAGCTCATGCTTTCAAAATATCACGTTATGACCCTTCCTAGCATGGCCAGAAGAGCAGGGGTGGGGGTGGGGACTGGCCTTCCCTCGTCTGCAGTAGCGTCCCACAGCACCAGGCACCTGGGAACACGCACAGGCGGATGGTCTGGGGCTAGGGATGTCCCGTGCACGTCACCAGAAGGTGCAGATCTGGGGGCAGGAGAACCCCACGTGCCCCCTCAAGAAGCTGACTCGCAGGCTAATTTGCTGTCCCCGACAAGCCGTTCTGTCTCCAGGGCATCAGGCTGCAGTGAACTATGACTGAGCCACTGCACTCCAGCCTGGGTGACAGACTGAAACACTATTTCTTAAAGAAAGATAATAACAAATAAATAAATAGTAACGTCTTTTTTTGTTTTTTCTTTTCTTTTCTTTTTTTTTCAGACAGAGTCTCTCTGTCAGGCTAGAGGGCAGTGGTGCAATCAGAGCTCACTGTAGCTTCAAACTCCAGGCTCAAGCAATCCTCCTGCCTTGGCCTCACAAAGTGCTGCGTCACCACCAGCTCCCCCATCTAGTCTTGTATTAATAAGTCTACGCACATATGCGCCCTTCTGCTACTATCCATTTCTATCTGTGGAACTGGGATGCCATCTAGGGTCATTTCCATTTACCCCGAATTTGATTTGGCATTTCTTATGATGAAGAGCAGCTGCTGACAGTTTCTCTCTGTTTTTGTTTATAGAAAATGTCCCTATTCCAAGGTGAATGGATCACTTCAAACTAGGAGCTTGAGACCAGCCTGGACAACATAGTGAGGTCCCATCTCTACAAAAAATTAAAAAATAAAAAATTAGCCTGTGTAGTGGCACATGCCTGTAGTCCCAGCTACTCAGGAGGCTGAGGTGGGAGGATTGCTTGAGCCTGAGAAGTGGAGGCTGCAGTGAATTATGATTGCACCACTCTTGCTCCAGCCTGGGTGACAGAACAGGATCCTGTCTAAAAGAGAGAAAAAAGAATTTCAGCAGAGTTTACATTTAGACTTAAGGGCTCATTCTGTCTGTGGTTTCCTTGCTTCAGAGGTTTCTCGCCTCATTCTCAGTTTCTCTGCCAGCAACAGGTTGTCCTCTGACACGTCACACCAGTAAGTCTTCAGCTTTCTGCCACCCAAGGTACATTTCATCCAATGTAGCTGCCTTTCAAGAGTAGGCTCCTCTCTGCTTTTCTGCTGAGCACCCTGGGGTCTGCAGCTCATGTCTAGTTTTGTGGTCAGCCAGAGATTTAGCAAAGTTTAGACGCTGATTTGAGGTCTCATCCCTTCTGCAATTCTCTCATGTCAGTTCCCCCCAGTTTTTCTTACAGCTCTGTATATTAAACAAAATAGAGGAAGCGATGGACAAGATCTATGGCAAGCTAAAAATATTTCAATGGAGACTTAGTCTGTAGAAGGCCATTCTAGGCTGGGCGCAGTGGCTCACGCCTGTGATCCCAGCACTTTGGGAGGCCGAGGCGGGCGGATCACCTGAGGTCAGGAATTCCAGATCAGCCTGGCCAACATGGTGAAACCCCATCTCTACTAAAAATAAAAATTAGCCAGGTGTGGTCACAGCCACCTGTAATCCCAACTACTCGGGAGGCTGAGGCAGGAGAATTGCTTGAAACTGGGAAATGGAGGTGGCAGTGAGCTGAGATCAAGCCTGCACTCCAGCCTGAGCAGCAAGAGTGAAACTTGGTCTTGAAAAAAATAAATAAAAGGCCATTCTAGTACTGCAATACAGAACATCTGAAACTGAGGACCAATTGCACGGGTTTGATAGCGGTCAGGACATAGAGATGGTAGAATTAGGGAACTCAAAGACAGGTCAGTACAAGATATCCAGTCCAAACACAGAAAAATAGTGAGGGAAAACAACAGTCGAGCATAAGAGACGTGAAATGTGTACCTGCAGCCCTTGAAGGTGATGAAAGAGAGAAAGGGACATTGCGATAGCAAAAGCAACAACGACCAAGCGAGTATTTTTGAAGTCTGATTAAATATATCAACTTGCCGGGCACGGTGGCTCACGCCTGTAATCCCAGCACTTTGGGAGGCCAAGGCGGATAGATCACCTGAGGTCAGGAGTTTGAGGCCAACATGGTGAAACCCTGTCTCTACAGAAGAAAACATAAACAAAAATCAGCCAGGCATGCTGGTGGGTGCCTGTAATCCCAGCTACCCAGGAGGCTAAGGCAGGAGAATCGCTTGAACCCAGAGTAGACAGAGGTTGCAGCAAGCTGAGGTAATGCCATTGAACCCCAGCCTGGGTGACAGAGTGGGACTCCATCTCAAAAAAAAAAAAAATTAAATAAATAAATAAATAAAGACATCAATTCAGCTGGGTGCAGCAACTCATGCCTGTAATCCCAACACTTTGAGAGGCCAAGGACGGGGGATCTCTTGAGCCCAGGAATTCAACACCAGCCTGAGCAACATGCTGAAACCCTGTCTCTATAAAAACTTTTAAAATTAGCTGAGCATGGACTGGGTGCGGTAATCCTAGCACTTTGGGAGGCTGAGGTGGGTGGCTCACCTAAAGTCAGGAATTCAAGACCAGCCTGGCCAACATGGTAAACCTCATCTTGAAAAAAATTAAAAAAAAAAATTAGCTGAGCGGGGTGGCACGCGCCTCTAGTCCCAGCTACTTGGGAGGCTGAGATGGGAGGATCACTTGAGCCCAGGAGATCGAGGCTGCAGTGACCACTGATTGTGCCACTACATTCCAGCCTGGATGGTGAAGCAAGACCCTAACTCTCTAAAAAAATAATAATAATAAATGAACGTCACCAACTCACAGAGTTGAGCAGCTCAGTGACCCTCCCAGGAGCATAATTAAGCAGAAGAAATGCAAAGCCACATCCAGGCAATCATCATCAACTAGATGAAATCTTAGAGAAAAAATTTTTAAACAGCCAGAGAAAAAGGAATGCTATTTTCAGAGAAGTAAAATGGTTGGAGGTTGACTTTTGCTTAAAACTATGGAAGCTAGAAGACAATGGAATTACGTCTCTGTTAGAAGACAAAAATAAAACCCTAATATTTTACAAACAGAAAAATCACCCATCAAATATAAATGTAAAATAATGATTTTAGACTTTTTTTTGAGATGGACTTTTGCTCTGTTGCCCAGGCTGGAGTGCAATGGCGTGATCTCAGCTCACTGCAACCTCCGCCTCCCGAGTTTAAGCAATTTTCCTGCCTCAGCCTCCTGAGGCTGGGATTACAGGCACCCACAACCACACCTGGCTAATTTTTGTATTTATAGTAGAGACGGGGTTTTACCATGTTGGCCAGGCTGGTTTTGAACTCCTGACCTCAGGTGATCCACCTACCTAGGCCTTCCAAAGTACTGGGATTACAAGTATGAGCCACCAAGTCCCACCCAAACTACCAATTTAATATATACTGTAATAAATAAAAAATGCATATTGTGAAAAAGAGAAAGACAGATGTGAGAGAGACGCGGCTGCTCCTGCCTCCGGGTGTGCCTGTGTGCGGGGCGCTGCCTGGCTCTGCAGCGGGCATCCTGAGGAAGGGCAGGTGTCTGCGCCCCCTCCCTCAGCCTGGAGCTGACCATGCGTCCGTCCTGGAAGCCCCTGCCTCTGAGCTACTTGCTGGGAAACAAAAGTGTCCCTTTTCTGTTCCTTGCTGCTGAAGGCTTTTTAACGACCCCCGTGGTGATTGAGCTGTGGTGACTACTGGCTGCCTCTGGAGTGGGAGACATAGGTTCAAATTCCAGCTCTCCCACTCGTTGGCAGGGTGGTCTCGGGTAAGTCGCTTAACCACTCGGAGACTGCAGCGGGATTCGTGAGAACCAAATGACACGGTTGTGAGAGAAGGTTCAGGCTTAGCGGGGCTCATGGACCACCTAGAGCGGTGTGTTTCTGTTCACTTTTGGGACAGCCAGGCCCAGAACATGAGGGCCGAAGGCCGGGAGCCCAGAGCCAGCCGGTTCCTGGAGGTGCTCAAAGGGAGGACTGCTAATTCATAAACTAAGGGTGAGAGTCCCTGACGGGCTGTGAGGGTCACAGAGCCGAGGCCCCGAGAGCACGGCCCGGCAAAGCAGACCCGGCACGTGGGGCCTGAAACGGACGCGGTTCCCGGAGCTGCATTCAAGAAAGACCATACACAACTGTGACGAAAACATTAGGCGTGAGTTAATGTTTACCTGGGATGAAAAACAACTCACAACAAACCGCACATTTTCTAACAACACAAACACAGAAAGTACTAATAATGCTTTTACTAAAGGAGCCGCCTCAATTCTTTCCCCGTTTTGTTCCCACTGCCCGTTCTTGAGACAACAGTTTTTATGCCATTTCATTCATATTTTAGCTGAACTTTGTGGATTCCCTTAGGATACTTCCTTCTCATCAATAATTGTGAAAATAACACAGTAAACCTGATATTAAAACATACACAAGAGCAATTCGAATGCTTCATTTATTTATTTTTGAGATGGAGTCTCACTCTGTTGCCCAGGCTGAAGTGCCGTGGCACAGTCTCGGCTCACTGAAACCTTCACCTCCCAGGTTCAGGCAAGTCCCCTGCCTCAGCTTCCCAAGTAGCTGGGATTACAGGCCCACGCCACCACGCCCGGCTACTTTCTTCTGTATTTTTAGTAGAGACAGAGTTTCACCATGTCGTCCAGGCTGGTCTTGAACTCCTGACCTCAGGCAATCCACCTGCCTCGGCCTCTCAAAGCGCTGGAATTACAGCCGTGAGCCACCCTGCCTGGCCTTTTGTTTTATTTATTAGCATGTTTTTTTCTTGAGACAGAGTCTCGCTCTGTCACCCAGGCTGGAGTGCGGTGGCGCGATCTTCGCTCACTGCAACCTCGGCCCCCAGCCTCAGGTGCTTTTTAAAAATTGCTGTTATATGGCCAGGCATAGTGGCTCCCGCCTCAGCCTCCAGCGTAGCTGGAATTACAGGCGCCTGCTACCAAGCCTGGCTACTTTTTGTATTTTCAGTAGAGACAGGGAGGTCACCATGTTGGCCAGGCTGGTCTCAAACTCCTGACCTCAAATGACCCATCCACCTCGGCCTCCCAAACTGCTGGGATTACAGGTGTGAGCCACTGCCCACAGCCTCAAATGCTTTCTAGAAATTGCTGTTATATGGCCAGGCATAGTGGCTCATGCCTATAATCCCCGCACTTTGGGAGGTTGAGGCAGGAGCATCACTCGAGGCTAGGAGTTCAAGACCAACCGGGGTAACATAGTGAGACCCTGTCTCCATTACATTTTAAAATAAATGCTGTTATGATATTCCAAGCTACAGGAAAACACTTGTTTAGCAGATTGTTTTGCAGCATAGGTGGCAACTGTGGGTCCTGTTTTCTCGGACACATTGGTATGCATGAAGCGTGTGACTTTACACACAGATGCACTTGCTTACAGATCTGCTACAGCTTTGTGTCCACAAACACAATATCGTTTCTGATAAACTGCACTGTATGCAATTCTCATTTAAAATTGTTATGGTGCATTGAAAATTATATACACTAGGGTCCAGGTGTGGTGGCTCATGCCTATAATCCCAGCACTTTGGGAGGCTGAGGTGGGTGGATGGCGTGAGTCTAGGAGTTTGAGACCAGCCTGGGCAACTAGGCAAAACCTTGCCTCTACAAAAAAAAAAATACCGAAAACCAGCCAGGCACAGTGGCTCACGCCTGTAATCCCAGCACTTTGGGAGGCCAAGGCGGGCAGATCACGAGGTCAGGAGATCCTCATCCTGCCTAACACGGTGAAACCCCGTCTCTACTAAAAATACAATTAGACTGGCATGGTGGTGCACACCTGTAATCCCAGCTACTTAGAAGGCTGAGGCCGGATAATCGCTTGAACCCGGGAGGTGGAGGTTGCACTGAGCTGAGATTGCGCCATTGCACTCCAGCCTGGGTAACAGTGAGACTCTGTCTCAAAAAAAAAAAAAAAGAGCCAGGCATGGTGGTGTGCACCTGTAGTCCCAGCTACTGTGGAGGCTGAGGTGGGAGGATCACCTGAGCCCAGGAGGTGAAGGCTGCAGTGAGCTTTGATTGTGCCACTGCACTCCAGCCTAGGTAACAGTGAGAACCTATCTCAAAAACAAATTACATACACTATATTATTGAGTATTTCTGATAGGCAGAACTGTTTTAATTGGGTATCAATGAGCATTGAATATTCTACTAACAATTTTATATCTCTAAAGACTGAAATCGCTTCCCACCACCAAACTTCTCACTACATTTCAAACCTTTTCTTCACGACTGACATACTTCTGGTGCTGGACAGCTGGAAGTGTGACCAGCTTCCAGCCCTGAACCTGAGGGGCCGCGTGGACCTGTGTCTGCCGGTGTAGGCTGCTGTAACAAACTGTCATTGACTTGGGGCTCAAAGAACAGGCAATGCGCACAGCGCTGGAGGCTGTGGAGCCCGAGATCAAGCTGCCAAGAGACGTGGTATCTGGTGAGGCCCTCTTTCTGGTTTGCAGGTGGCAAACAAGTCCCTCAAATTCTCACATGGCAGAGAGAAGGGAGAAGGGTGAGAAAGGAGTGTGTGTGTGTCTGTGTACTTGTGTCTCTGTGTGTTTGTCCATTTGTGTGTGTGCCCATGTGTTTTTGTGTGTCTGTGTTTGTGTGCGTATCTGTGTGCATGTGTCTGTTTATGTGTTTGTGTTTCTGTGTGTGTTTATGTTTTCGTGTATCTGTGTATGTTTGTGTGTGTCTGTATGTCTGTGTGTTTGTGTGTGTACATATGTGTCTCTGTGTGTTTGTGTGTATGTGTGCAAGCTCCCCATGTGCTTTTTTCTTCTTGAGAGTCTCACCCCGTTGCCCAGGCTGGAGTGCAATGGCGTGATCTCGGCTCACTGCAACCTCCGCCTCCTGGGCTCAACTGATTCTCCGATCTCAGCTTCCCAAGTAGCTGGAACCACAGGCACATGCCACCACACCCAGCTAATTTTTGCCGAAGAAGGACAGGTACAAATAAGCCCATACTGTGACAACTACAATAAATACCTAACTCTTCAAACATCCACAAACCAACTTAAAAACACCCACAAGAATCAAGAACATCCAGGAAAACATCCTCATCAAACAAACTAAATAAGGAACCAGTGACCAATCCCAGACAGACATGTGACCTTCAGACAGATTAATTCAAAATAGCTGTTCTGAGGAAACTTAAAGCAATTCAAGATAATAGAGAAGGAATTCAGAACCTTAACAGGGGAATTTCACAGATACTGAAATAGCTAAAAAGAATCAAGCAGAAATTCTAGAGTTGAAAAATGCAATTGACGTAATGAAGAATGCATGAGTCAACCTCTCTCTCTCTGTCTCTTTCTCTCTCATTTTTATTTTTTTTAAGACAGAGTTTCACTCATCACCCAGGCTGAAATGCAGTGGTGCAATCTTGGCTCACTGCAACCTCCGCCTCCTGGGTTCAAGCAATTCTCCTGCTCAGCCTCCTGAGTAGCTGGAATTACAGGCACCTGCCATAACGCCTGCCTAATTTTTGTGTTTTTAGTAGAGACAGGGTTTCACCATGTTGGCCAGGCTGGTCTTGAACTCCTGACCTCAGATGATCCGCCCACCTCAGCCTCCCACAGTGCTGGGATTACAGGCGTGAACCACTGCGCCCAGCCTAGTGTCTCTTAATAGTAGAATGGATCAAACAGAAGAAAGAATGAATGAGCTCGAAGACAGGCTATTTGAAAATGCACAGTCAGAGCAGACAAAAGAAGAAAGAATGTAAACGAATGAAGCACAGCTTCAAGAGCTAGGAAGGCTCAAAGGGGCAAATCTAGGAGTTACTGGCCATAAAGAGGAGGCAGAGAGAGACAGACAGAGGGAAAGTTTGTTCAAAGGGATAATAACAGAGAATGTTCCAAACCTGGAGAAAGATATTAACATTCAATTAAATGGTTCAAGGAGACTGAATTTCAAGAAAAAAGAAAAGAAAATACAAGGTTATTTGTATTTTCAATAGGTCATAGAACACCCAGCAGGTTTAACCCTAGTAAGAGTAACCCTAAGGCATTTAATAATCAAACTCCCAAATATCAACAATAAAGAGAGGATCCTAAAAACAGCAAGAAAAAAGGAACACATAACATACAAGTGAATTCCAATACACCTGGCAGTAGACTTTTCAGTGGAAACCCTGCAGGCTAGGAGAGTGGCATGATATCAATTTTTTATTTTTCTATTCATCAAGAAGTAAGACATGGTATATGTAAAGTGCTGAAGGAAAAAAAAAAAAAAAGAACTATTAGCCTAGAACAGTATATCCAGCAAAAATATCCTTCAAAAACGAAGGAAAATTAGACTTTCCCAGACAAACAGAAGCTAAGGGATTTCATCAACACCAGAGCCGTCCTGCAAGAAATGCTAAAGAAAGTTCTTCAGTCTGAAAGGAAAGGATATTAATGAGCACTAAGCAATCATCCGAAGGTACAAAACTCACTGGAAATAGTAAGAACAAAGAAAAACGCAGAATATTTTAACACTGTAATTGTGACGTGTTAACTACTTGTATCTTAACTAGAAAGATGAAAAAATAAACCTGTAAAAATAATAACTACAACTTTTCAAGACATAGACATTACAAGGAGATATAAATAGAAAAACAAAGTTAAAAAACAGAGAGATGAAGTTAAACTATATAGTTATTGTTATTTTTTGTTAATTTGTTTATGCAATCAGGTTATCATCAGTTTAAAATAATGGGTTATAAGATATTATTAGCAAGACTCATGGTACCCTCAAATCTAAAAACATACAACAGATACAGAGAAAATGAAAAGAAAGAAATTAAAACATACCATCAGAGAAAATAACCTACACTAGAAAGAAGACAGGAAAGAAGAAAAAAAAAAAAGACCACGAAACAACCAGAAAAAAAAAAATAAGAAAATGGCCGGAGAAAGTCCTTACTTATTAAGAATAACATTGAATGAATATGGACTAAACTCTGCAATCAAAAGACATGGAGTGGCTGAATGGATTAAACAAAAAAACAAGATGCAATGATCTATTGGCTACAAGAAACACACTCACCCATAAAAACACACATAGACTGAAAATAAAGGGATGGAAAAAGACACTGCATGCGAAGGGAAACCAAAAAAGAGCAGAAGTAGCTTTGTTTACACCAGACAAAATAGACAAAAACTATTTAAAAAGACAAAGAAAGTCATTCTATAATGATAAAGGGGTCAATTTGGCAAGAGGATATAACAATTGGAAATATATACGTACACAACACCGGAGCACCTGGATATATGAAGCAAATATTTTTAGAGCTAAAGAGAGAGAGAGACCCCAGTACAATGGTAGCCGGAGACTTCAGCGCCTCACTTTCAGCATTGGACAGATCATCCAACAGAAAACCAACAAAGAAACATCAGACTTAACCTTCACCATAGACCAAGTGGACCTAATAGATATTTATAGAACATTCATTCAACAGCTGCAGAATACACGCTCTTCTCAGGGCATGGATCGTTCTCAAGGATAGACCATATGTAGACTACAAGGTTTCAGAAAATCTAAAAAATGGAAATCATATCAAGTATCTTCTCTGACAACAATGCAATAAAACTAGAAAGCAATAACAAGGGGAACTTTGGAAACTTTCGAAGGCCGGCCTCTGCCTTTGAAACAAGCCCTTGGCTGGGCACGGCGGCTCACGCCTGTAATCCCAGCACTTTGGGAGGCCAAGGTGAGTGGATCACCTGAGGTCAGGAGTTCAAGACCAGCCTGACCAACATGGAGTAACCCCATCTCTACTAAAAATACAAAATTAGCTGGGTGTGATGGCGTGTGCCTGTAATCTCAGCCACTTGGGAGACTGAGGCTCGAGAATTGCTTGAATCTGGAAGGTGAAGGTTGCAGTGGGCCAGGATTGCACCATTGCACTCCAGCCCGGGCAACAAGAGCAAAATTCCATCTCAAAAATAAAACAGACTTAAAAATCTTCACAGCTCTTGTTCCTAGGAATTTGCGCATTCCATCTAGGTTCTCTAGTTTCTTGCATGGAGTTGTTCGTAGGACTCATAATCTTTATTTCTATAGAATTGATAGTGATGCTGCCATTTCAGCTTCTAATTTTAGTCATTTTTTTCTTAGTCCATCTAGCTAAAAGTTTGTCAGGTTTGTTGACCTTTTCAAAGAACCAGGTTATGACTTAACTGATTTTCTATATTTTCTTTTTTTTTTGAGACAGAGTCAAGCTGTCACCCAGGCTGGCATGCAGTGAAGTGATCTCAGCTCACAGCGACCTCCACCTCCCAGGTTCGAGCAATTCCGCTGCCTCAGCTTCCTCAGCACAAGCAGATGTGCACCGCCACATCCAGCTAATCTCTGTATTTGTTGGTAGAGATGGGGTTTCACCATGTTGGCCAGGCTGGTCTCGAACTCCTGACCTCAAGTGATCCATCCATCTTGGCCTCCCAAAATTCTGGGATTGCAGACGTGAGCCACCACACCCAGCTCTATATTGTTTTTCTATTATTTCATTTACTTCTGCTGTCATCTTTTCTTTCTTTATTATTTATTTATTTTTGAGACAGAGTCTTCTCTGTCGCCCAGGCTGGAGTGCAGTGGTGTTATCTTGGCTCACTGCAACCTCCACCTCCTGGGTTCAAGTGATTCTCCTGCTTCAACCACACAAGTAGTTGGGACTATAGGCATGTGCCACCACACCTGGCTAATTTTTGTACTTTTAGTAGAAACAGGGTTTTGCCATGCTGGCCAGGCTGGTCTTGAACTCCTGACCTCAAGGTGATCTGCCTGCCTTGGCCTCCTAAAGTGTTGGGATTACAGGCATGAGCCACCGCACCCGGCCTGCTCTAATTTTTTAAATGTCCTTTCATGGGCTAGCTTTGGGTTTAGTTTCTCCTTTTTCTAAGTCCTTAAATTGAGAAGTTAAGTTGTTGATTTATTTGAGGTCTTTATTTTTTGAGACAGTCTTGGCTCTGTCCCCCCGGCTGGAGTGCAGTGGTGTGGTCTCAGCTCACTGCAACCTCCACCTCCTGGGTTCAAGCGATTCTCCTGCCTCAGTCTCCCAAGTAGCTGGAATTACAGGCATGCACCACCATGTCCAGCTAATTTTTTTATTTTTTGGTAGAGATGGGGTTTCTCCATGTTGGTCAGTCTGGTCTTGAACTGCTGGGCTCAAGGGATCTGTGTGTCTCAGCCTCCCAAAGTGCTGGGATTACAGGTTTGAGCCACTGTGCCCGGCCCTTCTTTTTGTGTGAAAATTTACACACACACACACATAAAGGAATATACATATATTTCTTTGAGACCAGATCTCACTCTGTTGCGCTGGTTGGAGGGCAGTGGTGTAACCACAGCTCAGTGCAGCCTTGACCTCTCGACCTCCCAGGCTCAAGTGATTTTCCCACCTCGACGTCTTTAGTAGCTTGGACTATAGGCATGTGCCGCCACACCCAGCTAATTTTTCTATTTTTCATAAAGACGGTGTTTTGCCATGCTGCCCAGGCTAGTCTTGAACTCCTGAACTCAAGCAATCCTCCCGCCTTGGCCTCCCAAAGTGCTGGGATTTCAGGCATGAACCACCACACCAGGCTGAGATGTTTTAAATGTGTTTATTGTTATAAATTCCCCCGTTCGTGCTCTTTTCACTGCATCTGGGAAGTTCTGGTACATTGTGTTTTTGTTTTCATTGGTCTCTAAGCATTTCCATATTTCCCCTGATTTCTTCATTCACCCACTGGTTGTTAAACGTGTTAATTTCTACTTGGTGAATTTTCCAGTTTCCTTCTATTATTGGTCTCTAACCTTATCCTGTTGTGGTCAGAGAAGATACTTTAAATAATATATTTAAAAATCTACTGAGACTCAATTGTGGTGAAACCTATGGTCTATCCTGGAAAATGTCCCATGCCCACTTAAGAATGTAGATTCTGTTGTTGTTGTATACAGTATTTTGTATGTGTCTATTATATTTAGCTGCTTTATTGTGTTTTCAAGTCCTCCATCTCATTACTGATATTCAGACTGGTTTGTTTTTTTTTTTTTTTTGAGCCAGAATCTCGCTGTCATGCATCCTGGAGTGCGGTGGTGTGACCACTGCCCACTGTAGCTTCAATCTCCTGGGCTCCCGTGATCCTCCTGCTTCCGCCGCTGGAGTAATTGGGACTGCAGGCACAGGTCACTGCACCAGGCTAATTATTTTATTTTCTGTAGGGACGGGGTCATGATATGCTGCCCAGGCTGGTCTTGAACTCCTGAGCTTGTGATGCTCCCACCTTGGCCTTAAGTGCTGGGATTACAGGCACGAGCCACTGTGCCCAGCCAACATACTGATTTGGATTCCTTTGGATATATACCCAGAAGAGACTGGGGATCATAGGTTTTGTTTTTTTGAGGAACCTCCATACTGCTGTCCATATTGGCAGCACTAATTTACATTCCCACCAACAATGCACAGGTTCCCTTCTCTCCGCATCCTTGCCGAAACTTGTTAAAATCTTACGGATTCTGAAAAAAGCCACTCTAACAGGTGTGAGATGATACGTCGTTGTGGTTTTCATTCACATTTCCCTGGTGATTAGGACGCTGGGCATTTTCCCACGCACTGGCTGGCCACTGCGTATCTTCTGAGAAACGTCTGTTCAAATCTTGTGTCCGTTTTTTAATCAAGTGGTTTTTCTTGCTGTTGAAAGATTCTCTCCCTTTACAGCTCCATCCATACCCTTTTCAGTTCCAAAGAAAAGAAACTAATAATTGGAGTTTACAAGTGCCCCAGTCCCTTAAAGCGTGTAGAAAACAAAATACGGAGTTAAAAACCCAGGTTACAAGGCCGGGCGTGGCGTCTCCCTCCTGTGAGCCTAGCACTTTGGGAGGCTGAAGCAGGCAGACTGCCCGAACTCAGGAGTTTGAGACCAACCTGGGCAACATGAAGAACCCCGTCTCTACTAAAAATACAAAAAATGAGCCAGGGTGGTGGCACTCACCTGTAGTCCCAGCTACTCAGGAGGCTGAGGCAGGAGAACTGCTTGAACCCGGGAGATGGAGGCTGCAGTGAGCCGAGATCAGCCACTGCACTCCAGCCTGGTGACAGTGAAAGACTCTTGTCTCCAAACAAAACAAAACTAAACAATGGTTACAATACTAGCCTTTAGATTACTTTTTAGGATGTCGTTGTCCCTCTAAAATCATGTAGAAAATGGAAAGTGCAGCTGCAAACCATCATTACACAAATACTAGCTTTTATAATTGCCCACGTATTCACTTTAACTGAGGTCTTTTTTTCTGCATATGGCTGAGAGTTCCTGCCTAGTGTCCTTTCACTTCACCCTGCAGACCTCCTTTAACCATTTCTTACAGGACAGGTCTAGTTGTAATGAACTCCCTTGACTTTTGTTTATCTGAGAATATCTTAATTTATCCCTTGCTTTTGAAGGACAGCTAAGTCAGATACAGGATTCTTAGGTAACAGTTCTGTTTTTTCCTTCAGCACTCTGCATGTATTAGTCCACTGTCTTCTGGCCTCCGAAGTTTCTGATGAGATCTACTGATTATCTTAAGGAACGCTTCTATATGAAGAGTCACTTCTCTCTTGCTTCCTTCAAGATTGTCTTTCCTTTTACAGTTCCATTACCATGTTTGACAGTTTCACTAGAGCCAAGAGGTGTCGATCCTACTGCGTTCATTTTCCTTAGAGGTCATTGATCTTTTTTGGATGTTTATTTTCATGTCTTTCACAATTTTACAAAGTTTTCTGTCATTATTTCCTCAAATAATCTGCCTCTTATCTTTCTCTTCCCCTTATGCGACCCCCATAACGCGTATGTTGATCCACTTTATTGTGTCCCAGAGTTACCTTAGGCTCTGTTCACTCTTCTCCAACCTTGTTTCTTTTTGTTCCTCAAGGTTATTTCCATTGTCCTATCTTCGTATTCTCCTCATTCTTTTTTGTGACTGTTCAAAATCTGCCTTTGAGTCTCTCTAGTGAATTTTCATTTCTGTTACTGTACGTTTAGGACTTAGGATTATTTTTGGTTTCTTTCACATTTCTCTTTATTGATACTTCATGTTAGGCTGGATGCGGTGACTCACACCTGTAATTCCAGCACTTTGGCAGGCTGAGGCAGGCAGATCACTTGAGATCAGGAGTTCAAGACCAGCCTGGCCAACATGGTGAAATCCTGTCTGTACCAAAAAATACAAAAATTAGCCAGGCATGGTGGCACATGCCTGTCGTCCCAGCTACTCAGGAGGCTGAGGTGGGAGAATCACTTGAACCCAGGAGACGGAGGTTGCAATGAGGAGAGATTTTGCCACTGCACTCCAGCCTGGGTGACAGAACAAGACCATCTAAAAAAAAAATAAAAATAAAATTAAAATTAAAAAAATTTCATGTTGCTCATGTTTTCTCGACTTTGTCTGTATCTTCCATTGTTTTTTTGGGGGATTACAGGTGTGAGCCTCCACACCCAGCTGAAGGGGTGATTCTTTAAAAGGCACCAGCTCTTTAAATCCCCTGGAAGTTGTTTTAGCCTAAAGGCCACGGCCTTGACATATGGGGTGTGTGTGTGCATGTGCCTGCCTTGGCCTCCCAAAATGCTGGGATTACAGGCATGAGCCACTGTACCTGGCCCCAAATTAGCAATTTTCTAATTCTGACACACTCTCTTGCATGTATTACCTGGAATTCTCTGAGAAAGAACTTTCCCCTGCAGTGATTTGATTATCCTGAAATAGTGCGGATAAGAAAGTTCGATACATGCCTAATATTCTCAACCCCAATGGTGATCAATGGATGTTTTCAAAAGATGTGGAGGCTGAGGCGGGAGGATTGCTTGAGCTCAGGAGTTTAAGACCAGCCTGGACAACATGGCCAAATCCTACAAAAAAAAAAAAAAAAAAAAAAAAAAATTAGCAGGATGTGGTGATTTGTGCCTGTAGTCTCAGCTAACTGGGAGGCTAAGGTAGGAGGACTGCTTGAGCCCAGGTGGTCGAGGCTGCAGTCAGCCGTGATCACACCACTGCACTCCAACCTGGGCAACAGTGCAAGACCCTGTCTCACACACCAAACACTTAAAAGTTAGCCAGTCGTGGTGGCATGTGCCTGGACTTCCAGCTGTTCCTAGGGGGGTGAGCAGGGGAAGTGAAGTGAGAGGATCGCTTGAGCAGGGAGGTCGAGGCTGCAGTCAACCATGACCGCACCACTGCATTCCAGTCTGGGCAACAGAGTGAGACCCTGTCTTAACTAACAGTTTTTTTAAAAAACATCATTACGAATTTTTGGATTCTTTGCTATTTTGATCAATGTATTTTTTTTTTTTTTTTTTTGAGACGGAATTTCACCTTTCGCCCAGGCTGGAGTGCAGTGGCATGATCTTGGTTCACTGCAACTTCTGCCTTCAGGTTCAAGACATTCTCCTGCCTCAGCCTCCCGAGTAGCTAGGATTACAGGTGCCCGCCACCACACCCGGCCAATTTTTGAATTTTTAGTAGAAACTGGGTTTCACCATGTTGGTCAGGCTGGTCTAAAACTCTCAATCGCAGGTGATCCACCTGCCTCGGCCTCCCGAAGTGCTGGGACTACAGGCGTGAGCCACCATGCCCAGCCTCAGTGTCATTTAATGGCATGTTAGGCCAGCAGGAGGCCCTTTAGTTTAGGTCCCAAATCCTTCGGCCATGACCCCATTATTCTGGGTGCTTCTTTGGTCTCTGGCACCAGATTCCCAGGCTCCCCTCTACACTTCCTTCCATATTGAAATCGAGTCACTTCTCCAAAGAACTTGGTTCCTTTCAGTAGGAAATGGCATTCAGAGACCACAGTCTGGCTTTGGGGTGGGGAGGTGGAAAGGTGCAGGTCATGGGGCCCCAGGCTGGGCACTGCCAGCCTCTGCCTTCGTGTGGCACATCCAGGGCCCACCTTCCCACTGTTGAAAGCCTTGGACCACCAGTGAGTGGTGAAACTCGGCTCATGGATGGATCACGACCCCTAGAGGCTGGGCTCGGCATCGCTGGAAGTCAAACCAGTAGTGACAAAGCCTTCCTGGACTCCACACAGGGAGGGAGTCTCTGGGCTAGGGTGGGTTGAGGCCTGGGGTTACCTCCTGGCTCATCCCAGCACCCCAGGTTTTGATGGTGGCACCGTTCGGCCAACTCATCTCATCATAGGAAACCCACCGCTCCCTTCCCTGCGTGGATGTTTCCATTTCTTTGTCTCCCGACTGAAATTCAGGGTCCTTCAGGGCGGGGACCTTGTCTGTCTTGCTCATCACCCTCCCAAAGTTACACTGCAGGGGCTCAAGAAAAGCTTCTGACAACCAAATGCCTCCAAGGCATGGTTTCCTTTTACCAAGAAGGGGGTCAGCAACGGGAATGACTCATACTGCAGGGCAGGGGTTGGAACCGGACTCAGGCTGGCTGTCCCCAGGGCATCCCCACCCCACCCCACTGGGTCCCAGGAATGCCTAAGTGCTGTGCAGAGCATGCGGCTCCAGGCACTTTGCTGGGACAGGCCTGCAGGGACATGGGTCCTACTGGCTATACCCAGAAAGGCTGGGAACCTCCCCCAGCCCCATCTGCCCTGCATTCCATCCCAGTTCAACTGCTGTGGGAGGCAGCTGTGAATCAACCTGCCGTTTAGTTGGAGAGGCAGCTGAGTGGCCACCTCCTCACTGTGGCATCCGAAGGGACAGGGCACGTGCTCCCAGTCCCGCCGGCCCCACTAAGATGGAGAAACAGAACACCATGGGGTGGAGGGCACAGTAGAGTGATTCAGGGACAGAATCCAAGCCCCCGATTCCTGACCAGGCAAGATTCGGCCCTACAGAGCTGGAAAATGCCGCAGCCCAGTGTAGGCCAGTAGCAGGAAGGCCAGGACAGCGTGGCCGCAGGAATGAGGGGTGGGGAGTGGGGAACACATTTCAATTCCGAATCTAAGAAGGAACAAGGCATTCAACCAACAGGACCGAGACTGAGCATCCTGGAGGGCTGTGCAGAGGACAGCTGCCAACAAAGGCCCAGCAGACACTTACATAGTCACTAAATGTGTCCAATCCACTCCGTGCAGGGGTCCTGGGGCCTGGCTCAGGATCTCAGAGGTGAGGTTCCAACGAGCTGCCAGGTTCTCTACAGGGAACTATTGCACTGGGGACCCCCATGCCTCCAGCCCCAGACAGCTAGAGGAGGTGGCGTCCTGACCTCCGAGATAGGAGCTCACATCCACCCGTGTGCTCAGCAGGCAGGCTCTGGCATCCTCCGTGAAGACACCTGTGGGCACAGCCCAGGACTCTGAAGCCCAGGTGCCCCGCCCTTTCTGCAGCCTGAAATTTGCTGAATTCCGAGTCCCACCCGTCCCCAACCATCTCAGTTATCTGCTGCTGTGTGGCAAAGTGCTCCAGAACGTGCTGGATGAAACACCAGCCATTTTACTTGCTCACTTCTTGCGGGCGAGCAACTGGAACTGGGCTTGGCTGGGCAGTTCTTGTGCTGGTCTTGCCCAGGTCACTCGTGTGGTCTTGTGGGTGCTCCGCCAGGGCCCCCTGGCTTCAGATGGCTTTACACACAGGTCTGGTGGTTTGTGGTGGCTGTCAGCCTGACCACGTGTCTCCACAGGTGGTCCCGAGCTTTTTTACAGGGTGGCAGAGTTTTCAGAAACAAGAGCAGACAGGCTCATGTCAAGCCTATGAAGGCTCCATTGGTCAAAACAAGTCCACGACCCCGCCCAGAGTTAGTGGGGAAGGGACAACGCAAGGCAAGGACACTCAGGGGCACGATTCCTGGGGACCAGGACTGTAACAGTCTTTCCTAGAAAGGTATTCAGGGTGAAGCAGTCATTAGAGCCACCCCTGCAGTCAGGGCCGGGCAAGGGCAGAACCCTGCTGTGGAGGAAGGCTGTGCTGTGGCATGCAGGACTGCTGCAGACCCCGGCCTCGTGGCGCTGAAGGCCAGTGCTCCGTGGGTTCCCACGAGGTCTTTGACTCGGTGCTATAGACCCCAGCCTCATAGTGCTGAGAGCCACTCCTCCATAGGCACCCACGAGGCTCTGACTTGATGCAGCAGATCCTGGACTCATGGTGCTGGTGGCCAGTACGCCCTTGGCACCCACGAGGTCTTCAAGTCAGCATCCCAGGGCTGCAGGAGCCTGGACTCTCACTCCAGGAAGAGGTCACGGGGATCGATCTCAGTGCCTAGGCAGCATGCCAACGGGTCCACTTTGGACAGCCTGGGGCTCTGGGTGGAAAGGTGGCGGAGATGGAGGGGTAACGACCAGGGCACAGCTGCAGAGGGCGGGCTGCCAGTTTGGGTCGGCCCCGGGAACCACCCAGGATTTGGGAAAGGTGCTCTGCTAGAAGCGGGACAGCCGAAGCACCTGCTGTAGCACTGTGATGAGAGGAAATCCAGACTTAAAGGGATGTTCCCCGGGGACACCCACAGCCAGTTCCCTCAAGGGGACATCCCGCAGTGGTCCTCAGGGTCTGTGATCCAAGACCCAAGGGGCTGGACTTGCTGCAGCTGGCTGCAGGGAGGTTCAGGACAGGCTCAGCTACGGGCGGTAACCCAGCTGAAGGGGTCCACCTCCCCACACTTACCAGTGGCCCTGGAAGCAAGGCTCAATGGCAGGAGTTCTGTCTCAAAGCTGAGCCACCTGGATCCCCAGCCCACGCCTCCGTGTAGGAGCTGAGTGACCTTGGGCAAGTCATTTTGACTCTCTGGCCTCAGTTCCCTCCTCTGAGAAATGGGAGTCTGACAGCACAGACCAGTCCCAGCTTCAGGACAGTAACGGCCTGGGCCCAGAATCGTTGGGTGCGGGAAGAAAACGTGTGAGTGTTATTAACATTGAACAAATCAGTCATGGACAGTGCTTGTATGTAAGTTATAAATGAATACACACACACTAACAGTGCAGTTATGGGCCAGCAGCGGTGGCTCACGCCTGTAATCCCAGCACTTTGGGAGGCCAAGGCAGGCAGATCACAAGGTCGAGAGATCGAGACTATCCTGCCCACATGGTGAAACTCTGTCTATTAAAAATACAAAAATCCGCTGGGTGTGGTGGGCACCTGTAGTCCCAGCTACCCGGGAGGCTGAGGCAGGAGAATCGCTTGAACCCAAGAGGCAGAGGTTGCAGTGAGCCGAGATCATGCCACTGCACTCCAGCCTGGGCAACAGAGCAAGACTCTGTCTCAAAAAAAACCCAAAAAAACAAAAACAACAATGAAAACAAAGCAACAAACAAGACTAGTGCAGTTATGCGTAGGAATATGCCACTAAAGACAGCTGAAGCTCACGCACTGTCTCGGAGGTGAGATGGGAGTTTCAGAAGAGAAGCAAGGGATTTCCCTGAAGGCCAGTGAGCTCGGCTCTTACCCTGCTCCACAGAAGTGCTAGCAACACACCCCAAGACCTGGCTCCAGAATGAGTGGACTGGCAGTTTATCCAGCCAATCTATTCTATTTCGCACCAGGCAACTGGGCTAGACTGAAGCTTTCACACGTACTGCTTGTTTAAAGCTCACTAGCCCTTAAAATGCCCATTATCGGCCAGGTGCGGTGGCTCATGCCTGTAATCCCAGCACTTTGGGAGGCTGAGGCGGGCAGATCACCTGAGGTCAGGAGTTCCTGGCGAAACCCTGTCTCTACTAAAAATACGAAAAAATTAGCTGGGCGTGGTGGTGGGCGCCTGTAATCCCAGCTACTTGGGAGTCTGAGGCAAGAGAATCATTTGAACCCGGGAAGCGAAGTTCGCAGCACGGGCGACAAAGAGAGACCCCATCTCCATGAAAACAAACAAACAAACAAAACAACAACTTGTTATCTCTGGAGGCAGAAATAATGAAAAAGTCCATTATCTTTGCTCTGTATCTGAGGAGGCAAGCCTAGAGTAAACGCGTAAACGAGATCAAAAAAGATTTCATGGTGGAGCGAGGACTTGAGCTAGCATCTGCGAGAGTGACAGAGGCCGGAAGGTGGGGAGAGTTTCACATGCCTCTGGCCCAGCTCTGCCACTTGCTAGTTGCATGATGTGGGCAAGACACGTTTCTTTAAGTCTTGGTTTCCTCTTCTATAGAAGAGAGATAATGACCGTCCCTACTTGTGAGGTTGTCATAAAAATCAAATAATGTGCGCCGGGTGCAGTGGCTCACACCTGTAATCCCAGTACAGGGAGGCTGAAGCGGGTGGATCACAAGGTCAAGAGATCGAGACCATTCTGGCCAACATGGTGGAACCCCGTCTCTACTAAAAATACAAAAATTAGCTGGGCGTGGTGGTGTGCACCTGTAGTCCCAGCTACTTGGGAGGCTGAGGCAAGAGAATCACTTGAACCTGGGAGGCGGAGGTTGCAGTGAGCCGAAATCTCACCACCGCACTCCAGCCTGGTGATGGAGTGAGACTCTGCCTCAAAAAAAAAAAAAAAAATTAAATGATGTAATGTATGTTTGGTCCTTAGGGGCAAAACAATCACCAATAAATCAAGCAATTATTACTAAAAACCACAAATAATTTGCTATATAGCAAATGACAAACTTAAAATTATATATTCATTTAGTTTTTTGAGACAGGGTCCCACTATGTCACCCAGGCTAGAGTGTAGGGGCGAGATCTCCACTCACTGCAACCTCTGCCTTTTAGGTTCAAGCGTTTTTCATGCCTCAGCCTCCCAAGTAGCTGGGATTACAGGCACCTGCCACCAAGCCCAGCTAATTTTGTATTTTTAGTAGAGACGGGGCTTTACCATGTTGACCAGGCTGGTCTCGAACTCCTGGCCTCAAGTGATCTGTCCCCCTCGGCCTCCCAAATGCTTGGATTACAGGGGCGAGCCACCACTCCCGGGACCTGTGTACTTATTTGTTGAGACAGGGTCTCACTCTGTTGTCCAGGCTGGAGAGCAGTGGTATGATCATAGTCACTGCAGCCTCTACCGCCTGGACTCAAGCAATTCCCCTACCTGAGACTCCAGAGTAGCTGGGACTACTATTGCACCCTGCCAGTATAAGATGCACTTGTTGCTAAATTTATTAAATGAAGTGCCACGATCCATACTGAAAATAACTGTTATGCCAACTCTGGGCACTTGCCCATGAAGCCTTTAAACACTGGGATTCATTCATTACGCATGAATCCCAAGGAGGAGGCCCAGGAGGCACCTCCTTGGGGCTGAGTGCTGGTGAACGGTGGTTAGGGGACACCAGCTGCTCTGGGACAACAGAAATGCCCAGTCTGCCCAGACCTGAGGGAAAGGAATTTCAAAGGCAAACTGAAGCTGTTAGCACATGTCAGAAGGCTCTGCCTGCATCCTGTCATCTGTTCCTTGGCCAAATCTTTCTCAAGTTGGCCAACAGGGACAGCCTGGAGAGGAAGTCCTGGGGCAGGAAGTGCTGCAGGCACTCAGGGCATCCTCTCCCTGAATCTGCGGGGCCTGCAGTGGAATCCGGCCCAAGTCTTTTCGGCAGCCACAAGCACTCACTAGGCACCTGCCATGGGCAGGGTACCAGGTGGACGCACAGATCACCAGAGAACCGCACACAATTCTAACACTTCCCATTGACAAGAACACAGCCCTGACGTGATTGCAAGGCGCCAGCTCCTCCGGATGCCACACATCCTGGCCCCGGCGACCTGCTGTCCTTATTCAACTGCCTCCTCCTCCCGGATCCCTTCCCCATGACTGCGCGGCGGGACCATCCCTTCCTGCTTCTAGTGGAGTGGTGAGAAGCTCTCCCTGCCTCATCTTGGCAGGACGGTGTCTGTTCAGCTTGTCCAGGCCAGAACTCGGCCAATTTCCTTACATATATCAGCCAGCCAACTCTCCATTGAGGAGGGCGACGGGAGGAAGAGGAGGCACCAAGGAACGGAGGGAGGTGGAGGATCCAGAATTTGGAATTTAACCTCACTTAAAATCTATAGCCAGGTGCAGTGGCTCACGCCTGTAATCCCAACACTTTAGGAGGCCGAGGTGGGGGGATCATTTGAGGTCAGGAGTTCTAGACCGGCCTGGGCAACATGGCGAAACCTTGTCTCTACTAAAAATACAAAATGAGCCAGGTGTGACACCTGTAGTCTCAGCTACTTCGGAGGCTGAGGAACGAGAATCCCTTGAACCCGGAGGTGGAGGTTGCAGTGAGCCGAAATCACATCACTTCACTCCAGCCTGGGCAACAGAACAAGACTCGGTCTCAAAACAAAAATAAAAATAAAAACAATTAGCCAGGCATGGCGGCACATGCCTGTAGTCCCAGCTACTTGGGAGGCTGAGGCAGGAGAATCACTTGAACTTGGGAGGTTCAGGTTGTAGTGCGCCAAGATCCCACCACTGCACTCCAGCCTGGGTGACACAGCAAGACCCTGTCTCTAAATAAATAAATAAATAAAGTAAATAAAATAAAAATAAAAATCTATAACACCAGGTCTTCAGATTTGAACATTTCTTTCCCCAGTCCTTTGGCAATAAGTATCTAAGTAGCAGATCACTCAATAAATAAATACAGCTAATTCCTCTCTGGACACCCAGGAATTGGCAGCTGGGAATCCCATTCCCTGGGCGTCAATCATAATCCACAGCGGGGCCTTTGAGCCCTAAGCACAGGGCCAGCAGGCGCTTATTCTTCCCCTGCAGTGCACCGATCTGTCTATTCCGTTAATACCTACGTGGCTATCATTTCCAGCTGTGGGGAACTGGATGAGCACAACAGTGCTGACCTCAAGGAACTCAGTCTAGTGAGCCCAACGTCTTATCAAACACTTCAGATCAACATGTGCAATTATCACAGCGTCAGGAAGGGCGTGGGGCAGCAAGTGGCCTTGTTCACACAGACAGAAGGAGAAACTGATACAACTGCTCTGGAAGGCCACTGAGCAGTACATATCAAACGGAAAATGAACCAGAGATTCCATTTATCCTGCAGCTACACTGGCACGTAGGTGAAGTGACATGTGATTTCCATTCTGCTGATGTTACAAAGGATACTTCAGCACCTGTCAACTCACGATGGTTTCCATAAATCATTGTCGCTGTAAATAGAATACCATGAAGACAATACAAAAGAATGAAGTGGCTTCATTTATTTTTTAATTTTTTGAGGCTGAGTCTGTCGCCCAGGATGGAGTGAAATGGCGTAATCTCAGCTCACTGCAACCTCTGCCTTCTGGGTTCAAGTGATTCTCCTGCCTCAGCCTCCTGAGTAGCTGGGATTACAGGCGCATGCCACCATGCCCAGTTAATTTTTTTTTGTATTTTTAGTAATGACAGGGTTTCACCATGTTGGCCAGGCTGGTCTCGAACTCCTGACAACAGATGATCCATCCACCTCATCCTCCCAAAGTGCTGGGATTACAGGTGTGAGCCACTGTGCCCGGGCCAAAGTGACTTTAGACCTATATGCTAATGCAAGAAGACTAGGAAGACTACCAGTGTGTTAGGCGGCAAAGCTAGTGTAGAGAGTATGTCATTTGCACAAATGCATGCCTGAAATGTGTGATCATCCCTTGAGGAACATGCAAGGAACTGGCAGCAGTGGCCACCTATGGAAAGAACTGGGTGGTTAGAGGACAGAGATGAGAAACATGGCACGTAGGCCTTTTATACCAGGAACATTAGTTACCTATTTTAAAAATAATAACTTCAAATCACTTCATTCCAGTCACTACAAAGAGGCTAGCACAGAATGAGGCTTAAGTTCTAGAAGCCCTGAGTATCAGTCCCTTGGCAGAAGGTGGGAGAAGGCAGGGGTTCATCAGGACCAGAGATGGACGGGATGCATGACTGGGCTGAAGAGAAGAGGTGCCTGGCAGCGCGCCTGAAGTCGGGAGGTTACGGGGCTTTAGGGCGGAATGAAGAGATGTGCATTTTCGGGGAGACAGATGCAATGCTTTCTTGCTTTCCATAGAAATCGGTCCCTGGTTAGGTGGGGAGTGGGACAGAAAAGGCAAGAGGAATGGTGGGGATTAGGGGTGGGTTAGTTAGGAGGCCACGACACCCCCGCAGGTGGGAGGGAGGGCTCGTGCTGTCCCTGGCAGTAGTCATGGATCAAACTGCTTCTAGCTTGATGACCAGATACACGGCAGTTCCACACACCAAAGAGGATGCAGAAACAGGAGCAGGGGAAGGTCTTCGTCTTGGATGTGTCATCTGGAGGCACTGATGACATGGAGGTGGAGTGGTCCAAGGGCAGCTGAGTTCTGGGGACAGGGCTTTAGGTGTGAGCGCTGTGGAGTGTGCAGGTACTAACTCAGCACCCAGGCAGTGGGAAAATGGTGAAGGGAGGGTGAGCTGGCAGAGTGGGCGGGCCAGCCGGTGCACCAAGGCCTGTAGACTGTGCTCCTGCTTCTGAGACAATAGGTAAGTGTACTTGGGAAGCTCTCTCAAGGAGTGGGTTCCATTCAGCCCAGCATAGAATTGGCTGGGTGCAGTGGCTCACATCTGTAATCCCAGCACTTTGGGAGGCTGAGGCAGGTAGATCACCTGAGGTCAGGAGTTCGAGACTATCCTGGCCAACATGGGAAAACCCCATGGCTACTAAAAATATGAAAATCAGCTGGGCATGGTGGCAGGTGCCCGTAATCCCAGATACTCAGGATACTGCTTGAACTTGGAAGGCGGGGATTGCAGAGCGGAGATTGCACTACTGCACTCCAGCCTGGGCAACAGAACAAGACTCACCTCAAAACGAAATGAAACAAAACACCCCAAAAACAAAGAAAAACCCCAAAAAACAAAGAATAAGTCAGGGTCATCTGTGAGCTAGTGTGGGCCCAAATGATGCCCCAGGCATGGCCTCCGATCTGTTGAGAAGGCAAGCAATTTACGCAGAGCCTCACCTAACTGTCAGCTCCAAGAGTAAGTGCCTCGCAGGGTGCTTGGAGCGTGGGAAGGACGCTGTGTGTGGCGAGATGCCTTTCCAGCAGCGTCAGCACTGAATGCCCTCGAGATCATTCCTTCCCACAAGCTGAAAGGCTGGGATGGGCCTGGCAGGGACCTCACTAGGCCTCTGAGCCTTGTGATTCTCACCTCAGTGCTGTCTTGGCCTAGATTCTACCCAAAAGCAGAGCCTGAGATGAGGCTTTGTAGGTAAATGGTTTGTTTTGAAACTGATCCCAGGCAATAGAAGTAGGGGCCAGAAAATGTGAGGCAGGGAAGGAGTCAGTCCCAGACCATTTCTGAGCTGGTCTCCGCAAAGGGCCGTGGATGGAGGCCCTGAGAAACGGCCTTGGAACAGCTGTCTGCGGCCGCCTTACCTAGAGCTGCCCCTGGGGATAGAACTCCCTGCCACTTCCAGGCTGCCATTCGGTGCTTCCCCGGGCTGCCCACCTCAGAGTGCTGCAGTCACACCTGTCTGAAGCTGGGGTTGTGGGGAGAGCCAAGATGAAGGGAAGTGAAGCACGGCGGTGACCTCATCTACACCTGTAAATGGGTGTCTTTCCCGATCAGCCCGAGGATGGGAGGCCTGAAGCCAGGGCCTCCATGTGTCCCTGATTCGGGACTCACAGCCTGCCTGCTATCCCTTCCTATCCTGTGCCCTTGCACGCACTCAGGTTGGGCCAGTCTTTGAGAAGGCCTTTCCCTCAACACCTCCACAGCTCCCCTCTTCCCGGCCTCAGCCATTGCCCAAGGTTCTTTAAGTCAATAAAGGCCAAGTCCAAATGGCCCCTCATCAGTGCCCATCCTAGCAGATGTGCAGTGGCATCCTGGCAGGGGCTACCTCGGCCTCAACCTTCCCCATCGCTGTCCTTGGCACTCATTTTCACCTTCACAAATCACAGCGGAGGTCTCAACGCTTTTGGCCTCCACCCCTAGGTGCCACCCTCACCCTTTTCACAGGCTCAGCTCCAGGACAGGCACTCTCTAAAGACACAAGGCAGCTGCGACCTCCCTCCCAGACCCTCCTGCAGCTGTGGCACCACTCGCTGTGGTAGGGTATGTGCAGTGTCCCCAGTTAGACTGCCAACCTGGGGAAGGCTGGACCCGGCCACCCTTCTACAACCCTCCTACACTATGCAGTGGCACACAGGGGCACCATCTGCCTGGACCTAGAAGTTGGGTTTCTGTAGTAGTAATTATCTAGTGAGCAGGCTCCGTGGCACAGTGCACTGGACTTCCAGCCTAAATCTACAGTAGTTATCTAAACAAACCCTACATCCCAGCTAACAAAGGGAAGAACACGAGACCATAGCCACCGCCAGCTCCTGCTGCTACTCAGGAACTGCCAGCATCCACTTTCAGCTGAGCAGAGACCACAGAGGCAGTGATCTCGCCTCTGCACTGCTACCATCCTGCCTCCAGGATCAGGCCAAAAGCCTGGTGAGGCTGAAAAAAGAAAGCTCACCATGGGGGGAAAAAATCGCCTCTTACTGAAACCTTGCATTTGAGCCCACAACTATCAGAAACCATGAATTTATGCGCTTCAATTTGATTCCAACTATAAAGTTATATACAAAAAAGGATGTTGGTTCAGGTAGAGCAAAAGGCTAAAAACAAAAGGCATCCCTGGCTGTGTTTCCAAAGGGTCTGATTTGGAGGAAATTATACATTCGGAAACCCCGAGCCTTACTCAAAAGGAAAGAAAGAACCCCACTTTGGTACAGGGTAGGATACTGCTTTGATGGAGAGTGGGGGTGCAGAAAATGCTTTGGTTTCATATTGTATTACATCAATGGCTTGAAAATTTTTATTTAACCTCAGCAAATATTGGAAATAGAAAAATGAATTCTGCAGAATTTCACAAATAAATTTTCCAATTTCCACTAACAAATGTTATCATTCAATGGCTAAGCAGTTATAATGCTATGAACATTCACCACAATGAATGTGCTGAAATAGAAAACAGGCAAAGAGACATTAAAATATTACTTACAACAGCATTATTACAACATATTTTCTTTAAAATTCCAACATGGATTTTATCACTCCAAAAGATATACAGCATTTCCATTATATTTGCAAACTTAACCTTATACATCTTTTAAAATCTTGAAAATTTTTTAAGCAGTCTAAAAAGCACTTAGCAAAGTCGATAAGTCTACATAATGGAATACTATCCACCCCAGTATAAATTTTCGTTTTAGGAGAAGGTGGCTGTAAACACTCATCATCACACAACATGCATAGCCTCTGCTGACCTTCCTTCTTCTGAATGCGACGTCACTGCAATTGTGCTTTACTACAGGTAAGAGAAGCTGCAGAGATTCAGGGAGTGGCAGAAAGAGCATCGCACAGGACCACTAGATATAGATGACCTAAACTACCTGGAGTCCAACTGAGGCAAAGTTTCACTTGATATTAAACACTTGAATCCTGGGTCATTCGGTTTAGAAACAGGCTAGACAAGAGAGTAAAAGAGGCCCTTGTTGGATTTGGCTCCATCTTTCCTTAGCTCACATAAAAGCAGGGATCCAGTTAGCGTAATGCACTGTTTGGCTTATTTTTGGTGTGCAATTATACCAATAGTACGTCTGATATTTAGAATGACAAAAATAGCGTATAGTTGAAATTTAAAGTGACAATGAATACAGTTAATAGCAGTGTGTGGTATTTGAGGAAACTTTCTATGAACAGAAAACCACTGCTTAATGAGTCCACGACAGTAAGCTTTTACAACCCAACTACCTTTTCATTTTTGTTTTGTGTGTTGAATAGAGGTTTGTGAGCATCAAAAGGTCTTATAGGTTAAAAATGATCAAAAACCATTTTGAAGAAGCGGCGTCTCCACAAACTCTGTGCACCAAGACAACACGGGATTGCGTTACACTAACCTCTGGCTCCTGCCAACACCAGCACCCGCCTGTGAGCCACCACGAATGTAATCGGCACAACTGGGGCGTGGCTCCTTCTCAGTTAAAAGAGCTATATTACAGAATGGATCACTGTTGCAGACCAGTCAACACAATATTCAAGTAACAAGGTGTTTAAATGGATAAGCAAAAAAAAGTTTACCTAACACTTTACACATCTACATAAAATTAAATAAAACAAACTTTTAATGCATATGTAATACAATTTATATCTTTTAGGGTTTCTAAACTAAAAGTTAAAACTATTATTTGCATCAATGATACTATATTTTGCACAATAACTTATACTTATGAGAAAAATTTCCACAAAAATATATATAATTATGACATTCACATTGATAACTTTCAAGAAGACAAAGCTTAAGTGAACATTCCATCTGAAGCAGTTATCACATCCCAAACCCTACCTGCCAACGCACCTAATTCTTGATATGTTAAAAAGTCTTCACATAAATAAGAACAAACCACTTTGCTTTTAAAGCTAAGTGATTTCTTACATTTACATAATTGCAAAGACAGTGTAATGAAAAAAGTTGAAAACACAGTGCTATCCTATGCAGGAAACCACAACAAAGGCAGTCAAGGACAGCTACCCATCTTCCCTGTCAAAAGAAAATGACATGCCCCTGCCCCTTGGGGAGAAAGCCAGTTCAGCTGCTGTGATGATCTCAAGTGATTCTTCAGAGCTGGGGGCCCATTCAGTGCCAGGAACCAAGTAAGGGGATAGTGCAGAATATAGATCAAGGCCTGGCACTGGTGGCCGGCTTGCCACACTATGTAAGAATTAGCATCAAGCTTCCAAATGCTGCCAGAAGGGATCAGGCTATTTTTCCTTATGGGAGATACAGACCTACTGGCAGGGCGAGAAACGCACTGCAGCAATTGCCTGCTGCTTCTGTTACAGGAAGAAAGTCTTGAAGGAAGCAAGGAGAACCTAAAGCTTCAGCTCATACCTTAGTGTCCCCTTTACACAATGTGCAAACTTAGGCTGACTCCTTCCCACGCTTCTCCCGCCACCCTCGGTGTACACAGCAGGCTTATGGTGAAAAAAAAAAAAAAAAAAAAAAAAAGGCCTTCCCTCATCACTAGTGTTATTTTGCTAACCCTGTCTCCAGGTAGCAGCGACAACTGGGCCTCCTCTGCTGCTTCTCAGGCGTCTATGTGACCGACACACACCTGGTATGGGACCGAGACGATGAAGGGCAGGCAAGTCCCATTGTACTTCCCTTTTGAATGACCTTTCTCCAGACTATACTAAAATACAATTAACAATTCCAAGATACCTAGGTTTCTAGCTGACCCTCTTTCTAAAGAGAAAATCAGCTGACTTCAACAACAACAACAAAAACAAGGTGCTTGGGAGTCAAAACATATCAAATTTTAATTGCATATTTTAAATTCTTAAGAATTCTGTTTCTGCCTTAAAGCATCTGCATTTTTTTTGGTATTGAAAGCAGAAAAAATATTTAAATGATGCAAACAACAACAAAAGCGACTTCGACGTGTTTAGTGCAGTCTGAATGGCCGTGGGGTGGGAACAGGGCACGTTAGAATGCAGCCTCACAGTCTGCTCCTCAACCTCAGCAGGCCCACGGTCTGGTAAGATAACAAAAGTGATTGTGGAAGTCTCAACATGTTTATGAGAAAATTTTACTTGTTCCCAGTCCAATCAAAAGGCATTACAGACCACTTTGTAGGTGATTTCTTTTCATCTCAGTCTCACTAGACCAGTACATTGATCACTTCTCTGTCCTGTACTCTGATATTAAAAGAGATTGAATGGTGTTTGTGTCATCACATCAGCACATGAAGGACACACACTGGCATACGGAGTGCCACATAAAAAGCCAGGCGAACCGAGAGAACGCGGAACAACGTGCAGTTTTCAGAAACCATCACAGCTATTCTAATATCCTGACACTGACATTTACAATCTGCACTGTCAGAATCTGCAGCAAGCTCCCCTGTCTCCTCATCTCAGTGATGTCATCTTTGGCTAGCAAATAACTTGAAAGAAGAAATAAGACACTAAAACAGAAAAAGGATTGATACCATGGTTGCCAAAAGGAGAAGGCACCAATTCCAAATGTACAAGCACCAGGTACAGTGATGTGGGCCGAACCTCTTGGAGGTGGGGGGTGGGGGTCAGGAAAAGATGGGGTGGCACCCACCCTGGGGTCACAATGCTGAAAAGTTGAAGGCAGAAAGCATTGAGGTCCACATTCCCTTTAAGCTAGTGTCCAAGGACAGCTGCAGTGAATGAGCTTTGTAACACTTGGGAAGGGAGAAGGAAGAGATTTAAGCCAACTCAATTTATAAACTCTAAGTATACCCTATGTTTAGGAAAATGGGAGTTGCATCAGGATGCTTGGCATGATAAAGGTTATGATGCAGTCTGGCAATATATTGTGATTTCCAAAAAAAGCAGATTATCACTTAGGTGGTTGTCTCAGAAAAGAACAAGAGAAACTTTCTAGAAGGCCAACAGGGTCGCGGTTACTCTGAAAATTACTCTATGCACAAAGTAGAAATTGCAGGCCATGCAGGAACAGAGTCGGGCCTTCCAAAGAGACCGCCTGCTCTGAGCTGCTGACTGGGAAGAGCTGCCATTGACGGGGCTCGGGGGCTCCGGCGGGGGAGGCGGTTCCCAGAGTCACAATAGATGTGCAGGCCATGAGACTCCCCAGCACGTGGGCAGAGTGTGAGAGATGCAGCGGAGCTCTCTGGGAAGTGGCGCCAACATGGAGGAACGAGCAAAGAATTAAGGCAGATGGAGCACAGGACTGGAAGGATATGCCTTTTTTGGTAATAGCTGCTTGTCCAGAGAGATGTGATGCAGATGGCTAGGTGATGTCTCGTAATACCTGATATCCCGGATAACACAGTAGTCCACACCAATTGTTCAAAGCCACCAGAGTTCCTCAGGAGGCAGATGTATATCTGACATCCAGAACAGAAGGAGCCTGAGGCCAAGAGAAGAAAGAAAAAAAAGGATCAAAGAAGAGGTAAACAGCACAAGCTGCTATTTCCAGTGTACTGAAAAGAAAGGGGTAGCCAGCAAACCTGCAGAGCAAACACTGTGTTGTTTCTTCTTTTTCTTGATAAGGAGTCTCACTTTGTCGCCCAGGCTGGAGTGCAGTGGCGTGATCTCGGCTCACTGCAACCTCCGCCTCTCGGGTTCAAGCGATTCTCCTGCCTCAGCCTCCCGAGTAGCTGGGACTACAGGCGCTCGCCACCATGCCCAGCTAATTTTTGTATTTAGTACAGACGAGGTTTCACCATGTTGGCCAGGCTGCTCTCCGTCTCTTGACCTCATGATCTGCCTGCCTCGGCCTCCGAACATGCTAGGGTTACAAGCGTGAGCCACAGCGACCGACCCAAACACCATGTTCTTAGGGCAGGGCAAGTGTGTGGCCTCTCCAGCCAGACATCTTGGCCTCAAACCCCAGTCCTCCCACATTCTAGATGTCTTTTTGAGCTTCGGTTTCTTCATGTGCAGAAGACATATAGTGATAATATCGACTTCACCAGGATTAAATTTAAATGCCTGAAAACGGCCCAGCACAGTGGCTCATGCCTGTAATCCCAGCACTTTGGGAAGCTGAAGCGGGCGGATCACTTGAGGCCAGGAGTTCAAGACCAGCCTGGCCAGCAAGGCAAAACCCTCTCTACTAAAAAGAAACACTGGCTGGGCATGGTGGTGCACAACTGCAGTCCCAGCTACTTGGGAGGCTGAGGCACGAAAATCACCAGCTTGGGAGGTGGAGGTTGCAGTGAGCTAAGATCGTACCACAGCACTCCACTTGATCTGGGCAACAGAACAAGACTCTGTCTCAAAAAAACAAATGAACAAAAAAACCTGAAAAGGTCAAACAAGCACAGTAGCAGCCCTAACTCCTCTCACTGGCTTGAGGGAAGGCTGTGGCACCCACCCTATTTGGCACCCAGCCACTGGTTCCAGCTGGTATACAGGAGCCCATACGATCTCAGGACTTTCTTTAAAAGCTATCAGGCATTTCCTAACTAACTCACCTCTCCTATTTTTTATAACTGACTCCCAGACTCAAACCTAAATAAGGGTTACACGGCATCTTACTGCTCTCTACCACTTTCACAGTGTCTGATTGCTAGAGAAACAACTAGGCTATGCGTTCAGAATCTGAAAGTGAAGTTTTTTCCGTTAAAAATCATATGATTTACAAGTTACATCAGGAGATTTCTCCTCGCTGGTAATATACTCAAATCATTTCATAATTTTATGTGAGAATCTTTCTCTACCAACCCATGGCACCCATTTTTCAATGAGAGGTTGGATGTGACACCATCCCCAATCCACACTTGCCCACTTCAAATAACTCTGAATTTCAAAAGCTCAAAATGTCCTGAGCTACCTACCTGCCTCTGAGCTCTGAAGGAAATAATCTACATCTGACAGACCATTCTGTTACTAGAACTTCTAGGAATTCTCATGTTCTCCCTAATATGTAAAACCTGAGGGCAGAGGGGACAGGCAGGACAGGACACCATTAGACATCTTTCTCAGCTGCTGGACTACATAGGACAAATAAAAAGGCAAAATTACACACCCCAAGTTCTGTGGACTCACCAGACAGACAAGTAAGCCAGTATTCTAACAAGTTCCCTTAGGCCCTTAGACACAGAGAAGCAGCTGGTCACTAGATTGTAATTTCCTTCTGCAAACTAATATATGGAGAACAGAAAACCAGGTGGTGGCAAGGCAGGGCTGGCACTACAAGAAACAGGGAAAGAAAGAAACTAAAGAAATAGGCAGGGCGCAGTGGCTCATGCCTGTAATCCCAGCACTCTGGGAGGTCAAGGTGGGTAGATCACTTGAGGTCAGGAGTTTGAGACCAGCCTGGCGAACATGGCAAAATCCCATCTCTACTAAAAATACAAAAATTAGCCAGGCATGGTGGCACACGCCTGTAATCCCAGCTACTTGGGAGGCTGAAGGCTGAGGCAGGAGAACCACTTGAACCCAGGATGCGGAGGTTGTAGTGAGCCAAGATTGTGCCACTGCTCTCCAGCCTGGGCGACAAAGAGAGACTCTGTCTCAAAACAAGAAAAAGAAAGAAAGAAATGTATGAGGGGGTACATTTTAAATGACTACCAGAGTGAAAAGTTTTTAAAGGGAAATAAGGACTATACAGCATTAAACACGAGTTAGATAATACTATTCTTCATTTTGTTTTGCAGAGAAGCTGGGTAAAAAAAACATGGAAGATCAACCACGTGGGAAAAACTATGATCTACTGCTTGGAGGAGCCAGAGCTAGGAACGCCCATGCTTTGATGCGTAATCCACATGGCAAGCAGACCATTATGGAGGAACCTGGGCTAATAACAAGGTTAAAAAAAAAAAAAAACTACTTGACTCACTTAAGTCAATCAATGATCCAAGCATGAGAATGAAGAAAAAAACATATGCACAACAATCGACATCCCGTTGGTAATGACTCTTGGTCTTAAATTTCCTATCAGATTTGTTATGCCAGCCCAGCTAGCACTGGCTTTGATCAAATGTGAAGAGGGAATAAAGCCAGAGTTCCTGATTGTTTCTGCTTCCAGTCATCCTGGGAATGAAGCCGGAAAACACACACAGGAAGTAAGCTTTCATTCCTGCAAATCCTAATGCTTCTTCCTCAGCAGTCTCCAGCTTTTCAATGCTTCCTAAGCTGAGTGTTAACAGGGGCAATTAGTGCTGGGACAAAAATCACTGGAAAAAAAAGGGAAGAAGAATAAAGAAAAAAAAAATCACTGCTGAAAAATAAAGACACCATCATTTTAGTTACATGCCCTTTTCAGGCAGGGCTATGCATGGGGGTGACTCAGGGGTAATGACTTTGAAAACACTACTGATTTAGTAGATTTATTACAAAGATTTTTTGGCAAAAGGCTCTAAAGAATCTAATTCTAACAAAATTAATATGTTTCAATGTTGTTCTTACAGATGGCTGTGCCTTGAAGTGCTTTTTTCCAGCTGGCGGCCTTGCATGGAGGGATGGCACCATGCTCCCAGGGGATGCCATCTACCTTCCAAGGTACTTCCATGCTCAGGTCAGGAAGGGCCTTCTGGGCTACTTCTAGAGCCAGGCTCTTGAAGCAAAATGGCAGCACTCACAATGCAAAATAGGTCATCTCAAATCATTCCAGCATGGTTTGAAAAAGACTTTGATGTGAAAGTGATTTTGCTTATAAAGCTAAATTAGGGCCAGGTGTGGTGGCCTCACGCCTGTAATCCCAGCACTTTGGGAGGCCGAGGTGGGTGGATCACGAGGTCAGGAGATGGAGACCATTCTGGCTAACACAGTGAAACCCTGTCTCTACTAAAAATACAAAAAATTAGCTGGGTGTGGTGGCATGTGCATGTAGTCGCATCTACTTGGGAGGCTGAGGCAGGAGAATCGGTTGAACCCAGGAGACGGAGGTTGCAGTGAGCAGAGATTGCACCACTGCACTCCAGCCTGGTCAACAGAGCGCGACTCTGTCTCAAAAAGAAAGAAAAAAAAAAAGCTAAATTAGTTCTTAAATTACCATGCTTATGAACAAATTCAGATGCAAAGTGATTGGCAAGTAATTCTTTCTTATGTCCAGCCCCAGGCTCATCTGCTCTGGGAGTAGAAGGAGAAACATAACAGCAAGGCATGCCAGGCTAGATGGGGAATTAGCAGGTGCTCCTGGCACAGAAAACAGGGAGGTGACAGATGAAACCAGGGCTATCATTCCAGAAATTATCAGCCACTATCACAGAAGTTCCAGCCAGCCACAGAACCGTTCCCATCAATATTTAAGCCAATTAGCCCCAAACAGCATCAAAGGCTGGAAGATCTGGACAGCAGGGACAGGCCTGAGGAGCTCAGGGTTGACGGGCTGTACAGACTCACCACTCAGTTTGTGAACCTCATGATGATGTGATGACACATTTCAGATGACTGAGCTTCACCGACATTCCTCACGGAACTTCTACCTTAGTGCTTCATGACACCTTTCCCTGTATTTTTACTTTTTCTTTACACCCCAACCGCCCGTGTCTTTGTGACTCAAGATTTTACTGTCTTTAAGGAAAACAGATAATGCAGAGTATTTTGTGGCTGGAGGAAACCAGGATGAAATTAAGAATCTGCCCAGAAATTAAAATGTGAATAATACACAGGGACCAAGAACTGGAGTCGATGCATACACATTACGACTATTTACAGGTAATAGTGAAGTTACTAATACAGCTGAAACCTAAAAATCTCTATAGCTGAAAAAATTCATCATTTTAGAAACTGGAATGTCAAGCATGAATCTAACAGAGAAGTGACTGTTTTGTTTCAGGTTTACCTCATCTTCCTCTTCAGGCATCTTAATGGAATTATCTGGGGACTTCACAGGTTTCTGGTTACTGGGCCCATTGGTCTCTTCTTTACCATGTTCTGCCTCCCATTCTTGTAAAACTTCATCTATGTTGAAGCGGCGTCGATAATTTACGAAAAAGTTTTTCACTTGTACCACTGATTTGTTCCCAATCACGTCTGAGATTGCCTGAAAATCTCGGCCGTATTTCCTGATGGCTAAGGATGTAAGAAAGCATTTTTTAAAAATACAAGAGAAAAACAATTTTTTAGAACCACAGTTGAGACATACCTCTTTATCCAGATAAGAAAACATACAGGCTTTTAACAGCAGGCACTAATTTCGTGTACTTAAGAGTAGGAAAAAGTACCAGTCAATTCTAGATACACTCTGAAGATGACGAACTCTGTTGTTTTGATATCTGTTTTCCCATTACATGTCACTTAACAACTGAAGTCACCCAGCAATTGCCCTAGGGCTGAGGACATTCTGCATTCATCTTTTTGGTATCGCAGGTCCAAAGTGTCTCCAACCTTAAAATCCGAACACTCTTATCTGCTTCTTTTGGGGTTTTGTACTTCCTGATGACTGGGAGCTCAACAAGTAACTAGTAAAATAAAATACTCACACCATTAGAAAACTGAGAGTTCCAGGTTAAGTTTTTACAACTTGTGAGAAGTGGGAAAGGAAAAGAAGCCCAAAGGAATGCAGTAATTTGGCTAAAATGATATCCACTAGGACATAATCGTCCAAGAATCTATTTCTACATAAATAGGGGTTGAGAGTAGGATGGGGCATAACTTTTCCCTAAAATCTACCAATGCCTCTAAGCTCTTTTTTTTCCCCTTTTATAATTTGAAGTCAGGGTCTCACTCTGTTGTCCAGGCTGGAATGCAGTGGTGTGATCATGGATCAATGCAGCCTTGAACTCTTGGGATCAAGCAGGTATGGTGGCCTCCCAAAGTGTTGGGATTACAGGTGTGAGCTACCACATCTGGCCTCCTAAACTCTTTAGAAGAAAAACTTCCCCATACCTTGTACGGCGAGAAGCTGCTCTTCTGTAGTCCAACGTGCATTACATTTCTGAATGACCTGGATATCCAAATGAGTCATTTTAGCACATTACATTGAGAGATGAATATGTCCTTCTGAGTTTAATGAAACTTTTTCTCTATCAGAATTTTAACATTAAGTTCATAAAATTATGCCCATATACTCTTCCAAGAGATGCATATTGAAGATGTTATCACACAGGTATTAAATTCTTAAAGATGTAAAACTTGAGTATGATTTCTGAGATGATGTTAACATAATCCTACCTCTGGAAGTCGATATGGTTCTATTCCACCATCAAGTTTTTCTTTGAGAGCACTGTTTGTCTGTTTAATATTCTGGATCTAGAAGGAAAAAATAATTTTCATTTAAAAAATAAAGACTTGTATAAAGGTATGACAACAGAACTTAAAAATGTAAATAAACAAAATCCCAAAAGTAAAGACGTTACTAACATTTGTTGTAGCTGAGTTGTGAGGTCCCTATAGTACTCTCTGAAGCATCTAACTAGATTTATTATTTGCTTGTTCAGAGCAACAGGGGAAGTACAACCAAGGAGGAGAAGATGAAAGAGCTCTCACGTACACAGTCCTGGATCCACGGCTTCCTAACAGGTGATACCTGAGCAGCAAAACACCTACCTGGAGTCTTATATTAAAGACAAAAGAAATGCCCTGGCTTCCTACAACATAGGATTGAGCTGAAGTAACAGAGCAGCCAGAGTCGAGACTGAAAGGCCCAGCTTTCCAGCAGAACTGCAGGCGCAGACTCACAGCGCCCCTACACCACTGTGCTGCCCACCGCTTCTACACAGGGCACAAGTGCACAAGCACAGATTTCTCTGATGATGGAGGAGTGGGGGAGAACACAAAGTTAGTGAGTTTTCCAGAAGTCTAACTTGGATTAACTCTTCTCACTTCTTCATTTTCTTACAAATTATCTTTTTCCACATTACTGTCCCTTGTTTCAAGGTAATCTTTCACTGCCCTTAATCAATCAAAAGAAAGACCACAAACAATACCAACCACCCAGGCCATGGCTGCTCTTTAATCCTTCCATGGACCCTTGAATCAGACAGGTCACAGAAGTATGCTATTTTCTCGCTACTCCAAGCAGAGGGCACATCTGTGTCAAGCATCAGGGAACTCTGATTCCAGCATTTTTCATCTTTGAATGATCACACAAGCAACTAAGTTCCGCCAAGGGAAACACAGCTTGATTTTCTCAAGTAAAATGTAAAAGACATTCATAAGTAGAAGATGCTACCCAAAAATGTTTAAATGTTGTCACTTGTAATTAATCTAAATTTAAACAACCACACGTGGGGCTGCTGGCTGCCATACTAGACAGAACAATCTTAGGCTCTTGCTCAGTGATCTTTCAGTTACCGAACACCCGGGAAAACTGCAAAGTGCTCTGATTATGTTCACTGGATTCCTTTTTGGCTAAAACCACAACACAGTAACTTCTGGCAGGAAAAAGTCAGGGCCTAAAACATTAAATGTCCTCTTCACATTCCAGTGAAACAGACCACTCTTGTCATTCTAGCTGGTTGTTCATAGATAGTACAAAACTGGGTATATATTGCAGCACTGTGATTAACATTATAAAAGAAGTAGAGAGATTAAATGTAAAAACATCTACAAGTTTTGAACTAAAACCTAGCTCTAAATGCTCAGTAGCCTATACCCTTCTTCCTAATGCATTTTCTGTATCAGAAATATTGAGGCTTTGTCATCCCAGCTACTTGGGAGGCTGAGGTTGGGGAATAGCTTGAGCCTAAGAGGCAGAGGTTGCAGTGAGCGAGACTGCACCACTGCACTTCAGCCTGGGTGACAGACCCAGACCCTGCCAAAAAAATTAGGCTGGTACAGTGCCTCACACCTGTAATCACAACACTTTGGGAGGCCAAGGGCAGGAAGGATCATTTGAGTCCAGGAGTTCAAGACCAGCCTGGATGACACAGTGAGACCCTGTCTCTACCAAAAAATTTTAAAAATTAGCCAGGCGTGGTGGTGCTCACCTGTAGCCCCACCTACTTGGAAGGCTGAGGTGGGCAACTGCTTGTACCCAGGCCTTTGAGGCTACTGTGATCAATGACTGCATCAGTACAGTCTCAAGCTGGACAACAGAGCAAGATCCCGTCTCCAAAAAAAAAAACCAGCCCTACCCCCAAACATCTAGTGTTTATTAAGCAGAAAAAACAGATTAGCTGCCACCATCATGCCAACTGAAAAGAAAGTGAGTGGCATTGAAATAGGTAAGAAATACGATGCAAAAGTAATCAGCATTTAAAGAAAAAACAAAATTAAAAATGGAAAAGCCATCCACTTGTCCTGGTGCCCTACTAGACACCTGCCCCCAACCCCCAACCCTCAGTCATACAGACCTTTCTTTCTTCTACTTTACTGTGGGCATAGTGATTCCTCTTTATGTCAGATTATTTCTTTCTCCACTCAGAGAAAGACCTAATGCAACGAGCACTGTTCACTGGCTAATTTAAGAGACATGTCCAGCCCCTTCTCTCGCTGGTAGAGGCTGATGACATTCCGGGAAGGAGGAGGAGCAATACGCAACGCACGGGCACACAGAATTCAGCTAAGGAGCTACTGGTAAGGCTTTTGCTTTTCCTGCTAAAAGGAACAAGCAGGTTAGCTTCACCCCCACCTCCTCTCCATACTGCCCTGGATGCAGGTATGAGGTTGCAAAGGGCTCCTATAGCTTCCAACACGAGCCAACAAGCAAGATGAAAAGCCAACAGCTGAGAACGGCAGAGTAGAACTCTTGAAAAGAACCTGGCTCCCGGAGAGCATCACTGAACACATGAGCTAATACCAGTAGCCACTGACGATGAGACTTCTTGCTATTTGAGAAAAATAAATCATAAATTGTTTAAGGTGCTGTTAGTCCAGTTTTTTGTTATTTTCACAATGTATCCCTGATACACCAAACATGGCGGCCTCCAAACAAGCGGCTGTTGTAGACTGACTGCCCATTTTGAATCTAGAAGCACATTTGGCAGTGAACACACTACTGAGCTATGGCCCTAAAAGGTTGTGGAAGGGGCCGGGTGCAGTGGCTCACACCTATAATCCCAGCACTTTGGGAGGCCGAGGCGGGCGGAACATGAGGTCAAGAGATCAAGACCATCCTGGCCAACATGGTGAAACCCTGTCTCTACTAAAGAAATACAAAAATTAGCTGGGCATGGTGGCGCGCACCTGTACTCCCAGCTACTTGGGAGGCTGAGGCAGGAGAATTGCTTGAACTCGGAAGGCAGAGATTGCAGTGAGCCCAGATTGCACCACTGCACTCCAGCCTGGCGCCTGGCCACAGAGCGAGACTCTTGTCTCAAAAAATAGAAGAAAAAAAAAAAAGGTTGTGGAAGGTAAATAACCTACCTCCTCTCTTCGTGAGACTGAGTCCTCCCTCTTCATAACTGTGAGCTACCTTCAAATATAAAAATTCTTCCTCTTGACCCTGCTCTGAAAACCAAAGGATCTTTTCTCTCTCATACTATGGAGTCAATAACACCTCCGTGGAAGAGGAAGGCCTCTTTTTCTTTCTTCAATATATTAAACAGCAACCACCAGGAGCTCATTCAGCAGAGGGAGAAAGGAAAGGAAGATGACGACATCAACAAGAGCTCATAACCTCAGAGAGAGTTCCTCCAACGCTAACAGAGCTTCAAATGCGCTCTCACACAGTAGCCAGGACATATTCTGTGAGATCAGGCAGGCCAAGATTAATCTCATTTGAAAAGAGGCCCAGAAAGATTAAGTGATTCTTCTAAGATTAGAGTGCAGCTAACAGCAACCACGACAAGAAGCAGCTCCTCTGAGTGCACAGGGTGTGCTTGGGTCCTGGTCTGGGCTGCCTCCCTAAACCACAAGAAAGACGGCCGCACACCATGCTCTTCGCATCTACGAGATGACAGTTGGCCTCCTGTTTAACCTTCCAAGGGAACCACCAAGATTAATCAAAAGCAGCAAAAAACAAAAATAAACTGTCAGTCAACAACTTGCTGATGGGTTTCTGGAACTGAATTCCAGAAAGAGAATGAAAGGGCAGTATTCAACTACTAGGCTGAATTTTCAGTTTAAATGTACCATGCAATCAGATTAAAATAAGCCACACAGCAGGCAAAAGCAATTATAAGGTAATTTAAAAACAGTGCCTTTTATAAGAGCACCAAAAGAACACCAAGTATCACAGGATGACTAACAAAAGATGTGTGAGTTCTTACACAGTAAGCAGCACAGCACTGAGAGAAATTGCAGACGCACAGAAGTAGAGGGGTATACCATGTTCACTGATCAGGAAACTCAATAAAGACACGAATTCTCCATTTTCATCTATAGATACAATACAATCCCAATCAAAATTTTAATAGCATTATTTTTCTAAAAATTGATAAAGTAATTCTAAATTTTATACGGAAATTAAAAGGCCAGTGATGACCAAGACAATGTTGGAGAACTTACATTACACCAGGTATCTACATTTATAAAGCACATAAAGTTAGGACAGTATGTATTGGTGAAGGATGGACAAACAGACCAAAGGAATAGAGAACCTCAAACCAGACCCATACCCATACAGACAGTGGATCTAAAACAAAGGCCCTGCTGCATTGCAAAGAAGAAAAGACAGTTTCTTCAACAAATACTTGGCCAAACTGATACTCATATGAAAACAAAACAGTGACTATTAACCCAACATGTGACAACAAATACAGAAAAACACTTCTAGATCAAAATGTAAAAGGTAAAACAACACTTCTAAAATCAGCATGGGAGATGACTTGAGAAAGGTTAACAGAACTCAAAAATCACTAACCTGAGAAGACTAAGAAACTAAACTACCTTAAAATTAAGAATTACTGTTTATCAAAAGATACCATTAAGAGTCACAGAATGAAAAACATATTTACAGTATTTACAATACAAGTTGTAGAAAACAACTCAGAGACTAAAGAACACCTTATAAACCAATAAGAAAATATGCAGCCTGACAGAAAAAAACAGATGAAAGACTTGAGTAGACATGTCACAAAAGAGGATATCCAAATGGCCAACAAATTGATGAAAAGGCGAGCAATCTCATTAGTCACCAGGGAACCGCCAAATAAAAAGTGCAATGAGGATCACTGTAACCCATTCAAAGGGCTAAAATTTAAGACTACCAAAATGAGGCAATGATGTAGAGCAGTGGTTCCCAACTGGGGACAATCTTTCCCCCAAAGGGAATCTGGTAATGCCTAGGGACAATTTCTGTTGCCACAACTGGTAGGAGGAGGGTGCTACTAGCATTTAGTGGGTCAAGATCAGGGATGCTGCTGAACACCTTACAGTGCAGAGGACGGCCCAACATGACAATAGTGCCACAGGTGGGAAACACTGATGTGCAATCAAACACACATAAAATGACAGGATCATTTTGAAAAAGTGCTTAGCTCTTAGGTTGAAAGAAAGCCAGACATAAAATAAACAGGACCATATGATTTTCATTTATACAAAATTCAAGAAGAGAAAAAACCAATCTATGGTTTTAAAAATCAAAATAGGGCGGAGTGTGGTGACTTACACCTGTAATCTCAGCACTTTGGGAGGCTGAGGTGGGCGGATCATTTGCGCACAGGAGTTCAAGAGCAGTCTCAGCAACATGGCAAAACCCCATCTCTACTAAAAAAATACCAAAAATTAGCCAGGCACAATGGCGAGTGCCTGTACTCCTAACTACTTGGGAGGCTGAGGTAGGAGCATCATTTGAGCTCTGGAAGCAAAGGTTGTTACAGTGAGCCAAGACTGCACTACCACACTCCAGCCTGGGCAACAAAACAAGACACAGTCTCAAAAATAAAATAAAATAAAATAAAAAATCAGAATAGTGGTCACCTTCAAGGAGGAGTCAGGTAATAAAAGAGAGGTGGAGCTGCTGAGGGAATGCAGCATTTCATGAGGGGAACAGTGACCAGGAGGGAAAATGCAGGGGGGGCAACATTCCATTTTTTGGTCCAGATGCAGGTTACTGGGGTGTGTTCATATTGTGAAAGATCACAGAGACACAATATGTACATAAATGTGATATTCATATGCTTTCCTACATACTTCAGAAATACTTTCAGATGACAGTATATCCATATGTTTCAATTTATATGTTCATTAAAAAGAAAAAAAAATCAATGGGCTAGTACTCAAGATCTGTCTAATTCTTTAGAAACAAAATGCTCCTTTCAGATTTGTGGAAAGAAGACATTCAAATGCGTGATTAACAGAAACACCTCTAAAGTGCCACTTAACGCTTCTACCTCCAAGACCGGGCTTATGAGTACCTGTCGTTTGACGGAAACCAGTTCCATGTCAAGTTGCCTCAGCACCGTGGTAGCAGCAGTGGCATTGGCAGAAACAGCCTCCACATCTTCTTGAGAAAGAAACATTCCTTTAGGAGGTTTCCTTTTTGCTCTATTTTTAGCTTGTGTGCTATGTTTTTCTTTTTTGACCTGAGGAACTGTCTCAGTAGGGGGCACCTGTATGATATATACATATATATATGTAATGAATGAAACAAAAAAAAATGTCAAATGATCAGTAATAAACATATTTATTTCCTTAATATGGCACAAAACAATCTAAGACACATACCATGCCCTATCAAAACCAAGTAAGATCTACAAATTATAACGGAGAGTTAACAAGAAAAAATTTGGGCTATTGAGCTTTGCCTAAACACAATGGAACTGTGTTCTATTCTTTCTTGTACAAATACTTCCTTACTCTATCATTTTAAGCCAATGAAAATAAGAATTTTCAGCTTCCTAAAAAAGAAAAAAATCTGTATTATCTGCTGGTGACTTCTGTAGACGGACACACACACACACACACATCCATTTGTATTTATCTACATTCTACTATGACTTTTTACACACCTTTTCTTTTTGGATGACACAATTTTTAGGGCAACTTGTATAACTTATTCTAAAATAATTTATCTTATTTTAAAATGCATGACTGCTTTTAATTTTCTTTTCTGTAAAACCAAAACCTTCAGAAATGAAACACAGTAAAATCTTGTCAAGTTAAACAATATGTCGCTGGATGTGGTGGATCACACCTGTAATCCCAGTACATGTGGGAGGTGGGTGGATCACCTGAGGTCAGGAGTTCAAGACCAGCCTGACCAACATGGTGAAACCCTGTCTCTACTAAAAACACAAAAATTAGCCAGGCGTGATGGTGCATGCCTGTAATCCAGCTACTCAGGAGACTGAGGCAGAAGAATCGCTTGAACCCAGAAGGCGGAGGTTGCAGTGAGCCGAGATTGTGCCACTGCACTCCAGCCTAGGCAACAAGAGCGAAACTCCGTCTCAAAAAAAAAAAAAAAAAAAGAGTATGTCTTACTGGTAACCATTTTAAGAACAAGACATTTTTATAATTGCTCATAATTTCATCTTGTTCGTGCATTAGCATTCACTGATAAAGCTGAAAATATGACTTTCTGCTTCATATTTTAAAAGACTGAGCTAAAGACACTGCAAACTATGACGGTAGTGGTGGTTTCTTCAACAAGCAGGTAATACAAAAATATTAGCAGACAATAAACTATGCTCTGTATGGGACTACGATTATTTAATAAAGATTGCTTACTGACTACGTCTGTTCAAATAACATTTTAATACTTAAAGAAACTATGATTTAACCATTTTCTTTTTTAATCAGAAATCACATTAAATAAGAATTATAGAAACTGTATAGAATCAAGTTTTTTCTCTCATTTAAAATGTGTCACTGAAAAACCTAGTAAATAGCAATGCATCAGAACAAAGCTTAAGAAAAACTTCAACTACAATTTGATTTCCCAAACAATCAAATTTAGCTAAACCTCAGGATCTTATTTGGGCAGTCATATAAATTATGGAGAAAAAACTGACCAATTCCCAATTTGATGGTATATAACAACAAAAAAAGCCTTAACAATGTATCTAGAACACGTTGATTCAACAATTCAACTTCCAGGAATTAATTCTAATGAAAAAAACCTACATGTACAAATACTGACTTATGTGAGAATCAATACAGCATTGTTTATAAAAGCACGGGGGAATAAACAATTCAGAAATTCACATAGGGTCGAGGAGTTGCCTGCAAGAGGTGCTTCAAAAAAAAGAAAAGAAAAGAAATTCACATAGGGTAAAATTAACTCAATTATGAAACATTCATGTGACAGAAGAACACATAGCTATGTATACAAATATAGCTGACACAAAAAAATTCAAGGTCCAGCCTGGCCAACATGGTGAAATCCCATCTGTACTAAAAATAAAAAAATAAAAAAATAAAAAATAGTGGAGTGTGGTGTGTGCCTGTAATCCCAGCTACTTGGGAGGCTGAGGCAGGAGAATCGCTTGAACCCCAGAGGTGGAGGCTGCAATGATTCAAGATCACACTACTGTACTACTGTACTCCAGAGTGAGAATGTGTCTCAAGAAAAAAGAAAATTCAAGACGTTGGGCATGGTGGCTCATGCCTGTTACCCCAGCACTTTGGGAGGCCAGGGTAGAAGGACTGCTTAAGTCCAGTCGTTGGTGGCTGCAGTGAGTCACGATGGTGCCACTGCACCCTGTGTCTCAAAAAAGAAAAACAGAAAAAATTTCAAAGTAAATTGAAAAGGTTCTAAAAATTACAAAGATCCCATTTTATATATTTTAAAAAGTGACTAGATTGAGAATTATGAATATACAGGCATATACATTTTTCTGAGAGTTCTCAAGTAACCAAAATGTTGACAATGATTATGGATGACAATATAATAAATCACTATAATTTTCTTCTTTCAGTTAGCTGTATTTCCTACCTTATCTGTAAGAAGCATATACTACTGATGTCATTTTAAAGTTTAGATATATTTAGGCCCTTCTGTTTTTCTAGGCTTAAAATAACTGTTCTTATAATTTGGAGCAGGGAGAGAGAACTCTCTGAGAAATTTTATTGAAACTATGGACTCTGTTCTCCAAAAAATACCTCTATGAACCTATGTAAAAGTTATATACAATTATAGGGGTTTATGAGCCCTTTGAATCCAGAAACTCAAGGTAATGATACTTTAAATGATGAGTGAGATGAAACAATCACCATGTGTGAGAGGATGGTCCTGGCTCGCCCTGGTGTGACCACATTGCTGTTTCTGAGTAACAGGGGGGCTGTGCTGAGTCCCTGCCAGCTCCCTGCAGTCACCCTAGGCACGACATGGGTGCCAAGGATGGGCAGATGCCAGAGCAGCTAGAGTGAATGGAGGCCCCTAAGGCTGCCTAGAATTCACTAGACCACTTGCTAGCCTACTGAGCTAATAGCTTACAAAGGAAGTCAGTGAGGACTGCTGCCCTAGGGAACATCATTACTCATTAATGCTATTTTTTTCCTTTAAGGCTTCCTTTATTCATATTTAATGGCAAACAAAATTCTACGATCTATAAAGCAAAGATAGTATTGTTGAAAAAAAAACCGTATCATGCTGCTTTCCCCATAGCACTTAATATATTAAGGAGAACAACCAAGAGAAATGTTTTATTTATGAAACTAGTAATACAATTTATCCGTCTAAACAATACTGGGGGAAATACCTCCTTTTTGCTTTCCTTGTTTTGATCAACCTCAATGTCAATAGGATTATTTCCATTTGTTTCTTCCAGTTCATCCTCACTGGAAGACAAGAACAAGTGACTGAATGGTTATTGTGTATTAATTTTACCACACAAATATAAACAATAAATTGATTTTATGGCAGATTTAATATACAATTAGTGTATGTTATGTATCTCAGACTGCTGAGATAAAAACACCTTTATAATTCAAACAGAATACCAATTCCATAGTTCTTTCAGTCTAAAGGAAAAACTACTAAAATAGATTCCTAACTTCTCAGTCCAGATCTAGAACATTATTGTTCTATATGTGTAAACGGAAAGTATCAAATTGAAAATGCATTTACATTTCTCCATAATTATCTATTGAGAACTAGGATATGATTACTAAACAAAACTGAAAAATTATGAGAGAATAAATTTCGACTGCATTGGGAACAAACTTACCAACAAGTAAAAATATCCTTTTTCAAGTATCATCTTTCCACTCAAAGCCACACAAAGTCTGAGGTTTTTCTGATGTCCCAGACAACTGATGTTTTAAAATTAAGTTTAGGCCAGGTCCTGTGGCTCACGCCTGTAATCCCAGCACTTTGGGAGGCCAAGGCGGGCAAATCACCTGAAGTCAGGAGTTCGTGACCAGCCTGACCAACATACAGAAACCCTGTTTCTACTAAAAATACAAAATTAGCCAGGTGTGGTGGTGTATGCCTGTAATCCCAACTACTTGGGAGGCTTAGGCAAGAGTATCTATCGCTTGAACTCGGGAGGTGGAGGTTGCAGTGAGCTGAGATTGCGCCATTGCACTCCAGCCTGGGCAACAAGAGCCAAACTCCATCTCAAAAAAAAATAGTAAGTTTAATTTTAAAAAGAAAACTAACATTGGTATAGTACTTTAAATGCTTTTTGTAATATGCTAAATGTAGTATTTCTTTAAAAAAGGAAGAAAAAAAAGCCCCTGTGTAGGAAGGAATGCAACTCTAAAAAATGAGAAAACTAACTCTACAAAAGTCATGTAGCCTCCCCTGTCTGCCCACCTCTGAATCCATCCCAGGGGACCACGCCCACTTCGTGCCACCTCCTCCCCACCCTCCACCAAGGTAGCAGGAAGCTCTAGCTGAGCTAAGTGTCCACAAGGAGAAAGAGCTTTTGGCTAAGGAAATTGTGTCCCAGTCCCTGCCATGACTTTCATAGGCAAGTCCTGTTAGAAAGCCAACAATTTATCAGGTGCTGCTGCAGCATCTCCATCCCTGCATCCCAAAAGTGGTTAAGTGCACATGGGAGGTGGAGGCAGAGCAGCTCTTGGCCCCAACAGGAGTAATGCAAAACATTGCTGAAAAAGCCCCCAGGGAGTAAAAGTGGAAGAGCGTCAGTAGATATTCTTATTTCATACTCAAGGATATCCAATCCCACTCCGTATTATTTAATTTTGATTGCTGCTTAGTAAACTGCACCTGCTTGTAGTAACAGACTTACTATACAGACAGTACACTAGGAAAATGAAAAAGCTTAATTAAAAGTTAGTAAGATTATTCAACCATAAATAGACCTGCTAGTATGTAAGTCGGAGGCAAAAATATCTAGATGTATCATGGTCAATAATTTTATAGACTCTTACAATCTAAAAGAGCTTTGGAGATGTTCTTAACATCACTCTCAATTTATACTTGGTCCAAGAGATTTGAATTCTCCAAAAGTGATACTCAATGTGTTCTCATGTTACTCTTTCATTTGAAATAAAATTCCACCCTGAGACGGGACGCTGGGGACCATATATTTCATCCTCCTTCATTTTATTTTGTATTATTAATAATCATATTATTATTATTTTGTGTTTATTTTTTGAGACGGAGTCTCGCTCTGTCACCAGGCTGGAGTGTAGCGGCACAATCACGGCTGACTGCAACCTCCACCTCTTGGGTTCAAGCAATTTTCCTGCCTCGGCCTCCTGAGTAGCTGGGACTACAGGCACCCACCACCATGCCCAGCTAATTTTTATATTTTTAGTAGAGATGGGGTTTCACCATGTTGGACAGAATGGTCTTGATCTCTTAACCTAATGGTCCACCCACCTCAGCCTCCCAAAGTGCTGGGATTACAGGCATGAGCCACCACACCTGGCCTATTTTGTATTATTAATTGACAAAAATATGATAGAAAATGTGGAAAATAGTTTTTTAAAAGCCACCTATATATCCCACAACCCTAACAAAAATACCATTAGGCCTGTGTGCTACCTTCTGGATTTCAAACATCCTCATTTTACAGTTGAGGCAAACAGAGGCTTAGGGAAGATTCATGTTGAACTCACATGCCTGTATGTACAATTTTACATATTTTTTAAAATAAAGACCTTAAACATCCCAGTGTAGCTTGTGAGTGTGTATGTGGAATCTTCAATGCTGAGACTAGAATCCATTTCTGAGTATCAGTACCTGGCCATTCTACTTCTCTGTACTACAAACAAGACTGAGGAAGTGATGCTTAAAAAGTATTCTCCATACTAAGCTATCCTGAAAACTAAAATCCTTACTAAGAAATTATAAAATGTTTCTCTTTCTCACTCACACACAAAAAAAGATGGTCAAAAAAGGAAGAAGCAACTCTAAACTTTATTCCTACATTTTTGTTTCCACATGGCAAATGTAAAAACACACCAAATGAATCTTGTAAAAATATACCATATTAAACCTCAAACTACAAAATAAAAGATTCTTTTTTATTAAAACGAGCCACTCCTTTTAAAACAGCAGGAAAAAAAAAAAATGGGTCAGTTAACTGATTCAAAATGGAAGTTCACCAACTGAAGGGAAAAAGTGGTGAGAAAAGCACCTGAATAACGTAACATGCTCTAACACATCTTAATACATATGATGAACATGTGGTTCCACCAGGAAGGCGCAGGAGGAAAACCAGTCATTTTCCCTTGCCTTTGTGTATCTGGGGCTCTAAGAAATTCCCCTAAGTGGTTAGACAACACCCCAACCACACACTCACCTCTCCTCCCGCTCCCGTTTTTGTTTCCGGGCATGGCGATCCATCACACTAGTTTTAGTTCTCGTCTTCTTCCAAGAATAGTAAAATTTTACCAGACTTGCTATAGATTTATCAGGAAGCTAAACATAAAAAAAGAATTGGTTTATTTAAATACAAAAGTAATCTTTAAGAATCACATGTTTAGATATCTTTAATAAGGATCACTCTTACATCTTCAGATATGTCTGAAGCCACAGCCCTTTTTTCTGATAAGAAAAAATTGATAAATGAATTATTATCAATATATATTTTAAATTACTGAAGTTTGTAAGTGAAAACAGTTAATACAAGCTGATAAAATCAGTTCAAGATGAATCAGAGTTTTCACATAACCAAAGTCCTTAAATAAAACTTTGTTTTAAAAAAAATTCACTTTAACACTTAATGCAAATGTTAGCAAGCTTTTAAGTAGGAGTCAACCAAAGAGCTTTCCAGAATGTAAATAAGCCAGCTGTCCCCATGCAGCCAGAGCCCCTTGATGCGCCACCTCAGACAACCATCAGAGATTCTTCATATGGGTCTAATCTTCTGGGAGTCCTAACAGGAAGGACTGGGCAGGGAGAGGGTCCAACTACAGATGACAGGAAGGGAATATTCTGTTTGAGTATGATATCCCTATCTCAAGTATGCTGCAAAAAAGAGTAGCTAGGAGAAAAAGTAGTTAAAACTCAGTGGTCTCATCTACTTACCATTTGTTGGATTCTATGAAAAGTTTTCCCATGAAAACTAAAGGCTTGCTCAAATAAGACTTTATCTTCCACAGTCCACTCATCTGGGAAGGGGGTAAAGTTGGGCAAATCAGCCAATGACTTTTCGATATTATGTTTATGCCAGAAGAGCATTCCAAGAGCCTACAAAAATGGTATCATTGAAATTTTAGATTGAACAAAGAACAATGAAAATGGAAATGAAACTTGAAAAAGAAAAGTAAGAACTACTTCATATTTAGACAAACTAACTCATATACAGTGCTAAGTGGCAGACACTGTCAGACGCCCAATTTTTCTACTCTTCGTAATTGTAGTGATATTTACATAACATACATTTTATCCACTTAACCATCTAACTATACGGTTCAGTAGCATTAATACATTCATTATGTTGTACAACCATCCCAATATCCAACCCCAGAACTCTTTTCAACTTGTAATTGGGAAACTCTGTAGCCATTAAACAACAGCTCCTGTTCCCTCTCCCTGTTCCTCCCTACCCTCAGCCCCTGACAACTATCATTCTGTTTTTTGTCTATTAACATTATTATTACTGTCCGGGTGAGGTGGCTCACACATGTAATTGCAGCACTTTGGGAGGCCGAGGCAGGTGGATCACTTGAAGGTCAGGAGTTTGAGATCAGCCTGGCCAACATGGCAAAACCCCGTCTCTACTAAAAACACAAATATTAGCCAGGCGTGGTGGTGGGTGCCTATAATCCCAGTCACTCAGGAGGTTGAGGTAGGAGAATCACTTGAACCTGGGAGGCGGAGGTTGCAGGGAGCCAAGATCACGCCATTGCACTCTGGCCTGGGTGACAAGAGTGAAACTTTTGTCTTAAAAAAACCAAATTATTGTTATTATTATTATTTGAGACAGGGTATGGCTCTGTGACACAGGCTGGAATGCAGTGGCACTCACTGCAACCTCCACTTCCCAGGCTCAAGCAATCCTCCTTGATCGCCTCAGCCTCCCAAGCAGCTAGGATTACAGGCACACATCACATGCCTGGCTAATTTCTTGTGCTTTTTGTAGAGAGAGGGTTTTGCCATGTTGCCCACGCTGGTCTTGAACTCCTGGAATATGGTAATTCTATTTTTAATTTTTTAAGGAGCTGCCATCCTGTTTTCCCCAGCAGGTCAACCATTTTACATTCCCACCAACAATGAATGTCCCTGTCTAACTTTTATTTAAAGTCTATTTTGACTGATACTACTATACTCACTCCTGCTTTCTTTTGGTTACTACTTGCATGGGATACCATTTTTCACACTTTCACTTTAAAATTATTTGTGTCTTTGGAACTAATGTAACTCTCTTGTACATGGTATATAGTGGGATCCTATATTTTTTTACCCATTCTGTCAATCTCTGTCCTTGGTTTGGAAAGTTTAATCCTTTTATATTTAAAATAATCACTGGTAAGGAGGGACTTCTGTCACTTTGCTATTTTGTTTGGTATATTCCTTAAAGCTTTTTATGTCCTTCATTTCCTGAATTATTGTCTCCTTTTAATGGTTTTTTTCTTTTTGTGAGACAGGGTTTCATTCTCATTGCCCAAGCTGGAGGAACAACGGCATGATCTTCGCTCATTGCAGCCTCCTCCTCCAGACTCAAGCGACTCTTCTGTCTAAGCCTCCTAAGCAGCTGGGGCTACAAGTGCATGCCACCACACCCAGCTAATTTTTTTTTGTAGAGACAGTTTCATCATATTGCCCAGACTGGTCTCCAACTCCTAAGCTCAAGTGATCGGCCCACCTCGGCCTTCCGAGGTGCTGGGATTATAGGCGTGAGCCACCACTTCGGGCTTCCTTTTTATATTTAGTTGATTATTGATAGTGAAAGATATAAATTCCTTTCTAGTTCCTTGTGTATTCATTCTATAGCTATTATCTGAGGTTGGGCATTGTGGCTCACACCTGTAACCCCAAGTACTTTGGGAGGCCGAGGTGAGAGGATCACTTGAGTTCAGAAGTTGGAGACCAGCTTGGGGAACTTAGCAAGACCATGACTTTACAAAAAACAAACAAACAATAACAAATTAGCCAGGCAGGGTGGTGCATGCCTGTAATTGCAGCTACTTGGGAGGCTGAGGCTGAATTGCTTGACTGACAGGAGTTCAAGGCTGCAGTGAGCTATGATCACACCACTGCACTCCAGCCTGGGTGACAAAATAAGACCTTGTCTCAAAACAAAACAAACAAGCTGGGCACAGTGGCTCACTCCTGTAATCCTAGCACTTTGGGAGGCCGAGATGGGTGGATGGCGAGATAAAGACCATCTTGGCCAACATGATGAAACCCCATCTTAAAAAAAACACACACACATACACAAACAAAAAGACACAGCTTTTATTTATTTTAAATTGTATATTACTCCTTTATTATACTAATCTAGAAAAAAAGATTTAGTAGAGTTATGCTCAAAATGAATACTGGGTCCACATGGCAGGGCCAAGCAATTAGAACACAACTCAGAGATCAGTCAGTGAAAGACATACTTAAACAGGATCAGAGGCACTTCACTGCCACGAAACAAGGTAGGGGAGGGATTCTAAAACCCACTGCTGTGGGTTTTTGTTTTGTATTATTTTATATACCATTTTTTGTAAATGTAAATCCAACATATGAACTTAATACAGGATTGATGTCAACCTTCTAGAACAACTTCCTCTGGGGTTAGGGAAAAAATAGTTATTTTTTCACACCACCATGCAGGTTACACTCATCTTCCACTGGAATGAGCAGAGCTCCCCAGACAGTGGCCTGACTAGAGAAGGGTACAGGACTGGCTCCTGGGGTCAAACAGGCTCTCCTGCTTCTCCTCCTTGGCCAGGACAGCATGGTTCCTCTCACAAAGGTCCTTAATATACAAAGCCCTGGCAAAAGCCCAAGTCGCTATCTCTCAACTCTCTTGGATAAGGAGAGATTTCTCCCTGCACCAGAGGCACTATTCTGACTAGTTTATATGAAGGGAGTGGGTGCAGGAGACAAAAGTGGTTACAATGAAAATGGGAGCCAGGAGTTCCCATCAGCAGCTCCAACGTAAGATGCCTACAGATGTGGTCAGTGGGATACGCGCAGCAGGGAGGTGAAGAGGAGTGGGATGGGCAGAGATAGGGTTCCTTGAGATAGCAGTCGGCCTGCTGGCCTTCAATTCTTGGCCTTGCCCTGGGCAGCCATGACTTCCACGGCTTTATGCACGGTTTCTTCATCCCCTAGGAACTTTCATTCATGGACTTGATGGGCTTCAAGTTCTTGAACAATTTACAGACAACAGGATTACCAGTTAGCAACTTCAGATCCATGATGGCCTCTTCAGAGAGACTCTCTAGCAGCTTTTGTTTAACTGCGAATATCTTAATTTCTCCCCTTTATTTTTCAAAGAATTTTCTCTGATATAGGATTCTTAGTTGGCAATTTTCTTCTCTTACTGCTTTGAATATATCAGTCCATTGCCTTCTGGCTTCCAAAGGTTCTGACGAGAAATATCCTAATAAGCTTATTCAGGATCCCTTATATGTAATGGGTTAGTTCTCTCTTGCTGCTATCAAGATTATCTGTCTTTTCATTATGTGCTTTGGTGAGTCTCTTTGCTTCTATCTTTACTTAGAGTTCACTGAGTTTCTTGGATGTTTATATTCACATCTTTCAACAAATTTTTGCAGTTTTTGGCCATTATTTCTTCAAATAATCTCTCCGTCCCTGTCTCCTTCCCCTTATGCAACTTCCATAATGCATGTTAGTCCAACTGATTGTGTACCAAGGGTACCTTAGGCTCTGTTCACTCTTCAATCTTTTCTCATTCCGCTGCTCAGACTCAATCAATAATTTCCATTGTCCTTTCTTCACGTTCTTTCTCATTCTTTCTTGGGACTCCTCAAATTTGCCTTTGAGCACCTCTAGTGAATTTTTCATTTCAAGCTTTTAAGCTCTAGAATTTCATTTTGGTTTTCTTTTAGGTTTTTCATTTCCTTACTAATATTTCCATTTAGTTCATACATTATTTTCTTGACTTTTTCTGTATCTTCCATTAGTTCTTTTAACATCTTTAAGATAGTGTTTTAAAATCTTTGCCTAGTAGTTCTGTCAGTAAGGTCTTTTCCCAGGGACAGTTTATGTTGATTAATTTTTTTCCTTTGAATAGGCATATTTTACCATTTCTTTGTATGCTTTGTGATTTTTCTGTTAAAATCTGGACAACGTTTGAATCTAATAATGTAGTAACTCGTAATTACACTTCCTCAGGGTTTGCTGTGTTTTTACTGTTTTTGCTTTCTTTTGGTTGTTGTAGGCTTGCCTCCATGCTGAGGATCAGCCTGAGGTATAAATAAACTTAAGGACTTCTCTGAGGCAGTGCCTTTCCCTGGGCATGTATGGTGACTTTCTCCTAATATGCAGTTGCTTTTAAAAGTCCCAGCCTTTATGCCTGGCACCCCAAAGGGTGAAAGGAGAAATATGAAGAGAGGCCTGGGAGGGCAAGGATACTAGTCCTTTAAGTCCCCTGGAAGTCACATCAGCTGGAGAGGAGGAGCGTGCAACAAGGGCAGGTGGGGGGCGGTCCTCTTTGTACTTTTGTGATCAGAAGTAGCAATCAGAGCACTGATCCTGTATTTGGAGGACAGGGTACTTTCTGCCCTTCCCATTTCCTACAAGCTATATGCAAATACTACAGGAACATTAGAATGGGGGATGGGTAACTGCTAGCTTGCTGGGAGCTAAAACTGACCAAAGTTACAAGCCCTCAGTAGACCCCAAAGTTCCAAAATAGTTACATCAGACAGGTTCTAACGGTGCAATTTCTATCTAGGTGGGGAGAAAGTCTCTTGGTGCTTGACACTCTGTCATTGTCCCAGAATTCTCCTTGTCAAATGCTCTTTGTGTATTAACTCATTTACTCAAGCCTGGTGAGGTAAACTCCCATCATTCCCACTTTCAAATTAGAATATGGAAGTCCTGGGAAATTAAGCAACTTGCCACTGGTTATAGAACCAGCATGGCTCTAGGACCTGTGCTCTTCAAATATCATGCTTTACTGCCTCAACATATAAAAGAAGAAAGTAATTTATAAAAGCACAATTGTTGTGTTGTTCTTTTATTTAAAAAACTGTATATATATTTAAGTTATATATATATATGATATACATAAAGGTTTTCTCAGCTTAGAAATAAAAAAAAGTAGAAATTACAAAAGAGATAAGATAATCCAGCAATACGTTGCTAAGGATAATTTTTACACTGTAATTATAACATAGGAAATTTTCATATTAATGATCATTTTTAAAGGAGAAATCTAGCATCCTTAAGAATTAACACAGGTATATTTTGCAATCATCGAATAGTTAAAAGTAGCTTCAAAGACCAGGATAGAGTAAATGTAAGGCCAATTCCAAAAAAAAGTGTACAATTTCACATAATCTAAACTCTTGGTAACTTCTATCATTAGGAAAATTGAGGAATGTCAGTAACTTACAGGTTGTACGATCTAGATAAAGGCCACGGAAAGCAATGATCCAATTCGATGTGTTTAAAGTAAGTCTTTAATGCTCAAATAAGGTAACATCACACTTTTGCAGAAAAATAAATCTTGTGGATTTCTTATTACTATGTTCCAAACAATATTTAAAAGAAACCCTTGGCAGAGTGTGGTGGCTCATGCCAGTAATTTCTCAGCACATTGGAAGGTCAAGGCTGGTGGATCACCTGAGGTCAGGAGTTCAAGATCAGCCTGGTCAACATGGTGAAACTCTGTCTCTACTAAAAATACAAAAATTAGCCAGGCGTGGCTGGGTGCAGTGGTTCATGCCTGTAATTCCAGCACTTTGGGAGGCTGTGGCGGGAGAATCACCTGAGGTGGCGAGTTCAAGACCAGCCTGACCAAAATGGAGAAACCTCATCTCTACTAAAAATACAACATTAGCTGGGCATGGTGGCACATGCCTGTAATCCCAGCTACTCAGGAGGCTGAGGCAGGAGAATCGCTTAAACCCAGGAGGCAGAGGTTGTGGTGAGCCAAGATTGTGCCATTGCACTCCAGCCTGGGCAACAAGAGTGAAACCCCGTCTCAAAAAAAATAAAAATTTAGCCAGACATGGTGGCGTACGCCTACAATCCCAGCTACTTGAGAGGCTGAGGCACAAGAATCACTTGAACCTGGGAGGCAGAGATTGCAATGAGCTGAGATTGCACCACTGCACTCCAGCCTGGGTGCCAGAGCGGGACTTTGCTTCAAAGAAGAAAAAAAAAAACAAGAGAAAAGTTTAGTCAAATGTTTACAACCTGAAAGTGATTCAAAATGGTGAATATTAAAACACTTTAGGTAAAATGTGAAAACATGAGTGAGAAAACATCATTATACAACCACAAGAATGACAAACAAATCACATATCAAATGAGAAAGCATTACGCTCAAGCATCCAGCTCAGTAATCACTAAGTAATCAGTGTCCTAAAGGCTGCAGATCTGCAGAAATGCACAGATGTGCCTTTCAAATCAAAGGGTCCTCTAATATTCACCTTGAACAAGAAAAAGGAGACCAGAGTTTGTGTAACACTACTAGTAGTTACCAAAAAGTTGCTAATGAGGAAACACTGCTACTCAATACAGAGAAGAAAAAAATATTAATTTAGTTAAAAATACTCATTTTTAACAGCAAAAGAAAGAAAACCATATTACCTGTTCCATGTTGTACCCATGCTTTTCTTTGGCAATGGCAATGTACTCATCCACTGAAAAACAAGATGAGATACCAGTAAACAAACTGAGGGAAAGAGTACAGCCTATGGTCCACTAGAATTAATATACATGTATAATACATGTATATTTCAGGCATGCTGATATGGTTTGGCTATGTCCCCACCCAAATCTCATCCTGATTTGTATCTCCCACAATTCACAAGTGTTTTGGGAGGGAACCAGTAGAAGGTAATTGAATCATGGAGGCTGGTCTTTCCTGTGCTATTCTCGTGATAGTTAAGTCTCATAAGATCTGATGTTTTTAAAAAGTAGTTCCCCTGTACAAGCTCTCTCTCTTTGCCTGCCACCATCCATTAAGACATGACTTGCTCCTCCTTGCCTTCCGCCATGATTATAAGGCCTTCCCAGCCATGTGAAAATGTAAGTCCATTAAACCACTTTTTCTTCCCAGTCTCGGGTATGTCTTTATCAGCAGCATAAAAATGGACTAATACATTTGCCATGTACAAGATTAAAAATAAGGAATAGATGGTAACAAAATACAATCATAATACAGTTATTGATCCAGCAGAGAAACGTCTGAATAAATATCCTTAAATATTAACAGCAGTTATTGCTGGCTGATAAGCTTATGAGTCTTCTTTAAAAGAGAAAAAGGCTCATGCCTGTAATCCTAGCACTTTGGAAAGCTGAGGCAAGAGGAATCCCTTGAGGCCAGGAGGCCAGATCCTGTCTCACTATGTTGTCACTATTTTTAATTATTAAAAATAATTTAACAATTTTTGAAAAGAATTACTCAGAGTTCGGTGTGGTGGCTCATTTCTGTAATCCCAGCACTTTGGGAGGCTGAGGTGGGCGGATCACTTGAGGTCAGGAGTTTGAGACCAGTCAACATGGCGAAACCCCATCTCTACTAAAAATACAAAAATTAGCCAGGTGTGGTGACAGGTGCCTGTAATCCCAGCAACTGGGGAAGCTGAGGCAAGAGAATCACCTGAACTCAGGAGGTGGTGGCTGCAGTGAGCCAAGACTGTGCCTCCACACTCCAGTCTGGGTGACAGAGTAAGACGCAAGGCAAAGGGCAAGGGGCAAGGGGCAAGGCCAAGGCCAAGGCCAAGGCCAAGGCCAAGGGAAAAAGAAAGGAAAGGAAAGGGGAGGGGAGGGAAGGGGAAAGGGGAAAGGAAAGGAAAAAAAGAGAAAAAACCTTTAGTTTTACTTAAAATTTTCTTCAACAAACAAGTATTATTTTAAACAATATTTTTAGCAGTAAAAAGAAATATGAAATTGGGGTTCATTTTTAGTCTCAGCTCAGGCTGAATAATAAACAAACTATTCTTTATGTTTTAAGAAATTCTTAGAAATAGATTACATAACCCAATGCTTGGTATTTGCTTGCAAATATGTCAAATATGTATTACTCCAATACAAGGTGGCTAGCTTTCAAGTACTATGGAAAACGCCAACGAAAATGAATTGACTCAATCTTCAGGAGAAGCTGCCACCCCTAAAGATAACCAATTTCCTCCCTAAGGATAGTCTGGTCTTTCTTCCGAAGTGAACAAGAAAAGATAACGGACTCATAGTCAACAGCACTGCCATATGTTCATGCAAAATTTTCCTTTATGAATTATAAAAATAACACAAGTTTAAAAAATAGAAAAAGGTCAGGCACAGCGGCTCATGCCTGTAATCCCAGCACTTTGGGAGGCCGCAGTGGGTGGATCACCTGAAGTCAGGAGTTTGAGACCAGCCTGGCTAACATGGTAAAACCCCGTCTCTACTAAAAATACAAAAATTGGGTGGGTGTGGTGGTGGGTGTCTGGAGTCCCAGCTACTAGGGAGGCTGAGGTAGGAGAATTGCTTGAACCCAAGAGGCAGAGGTTGCAGTGAGTCAGGATGATGCCACTGCACTCTAGTCTGGGTAACTGAGTGAGACTCTGTCTCAAAAAAAGATCAGGAAGCACAGAACTGTATGAAGTGGGCAGTAAAATCCTATTCCATCTTGAATCCCCAATCTTATTCTCTAGGCATAATGGCCAAACTTAAAGAAAACTGGCTCCGAGTGATCCACTTTCCCACTATGACACAGAGTAAACATAGGGGTCCTAACAGAAGTCCAAGCTTCTACATCTCAGTTTGCTATGTGATTATACCCAAAGCATGCTCCCAGGTCTAGGAGAACTGTCAACCAACTTAGGAAAGAGAAATCAATTTTGAAAAAAAATTCCAACTCTTATAGAGAAGTATGTATTCTAAAAATTGGGGAAAAATATTCCATTGACAAAAGAAAAAGTCAAACCAATTCAAACAGCAACTAATTATATATTGCAGATCGATATTAATTCTAATACTAAGCCACTAATTTTCCATTTGTTTTAATATTTAAAATAGTTACAAACTGGTTACTTCACTCAGATTATAGTAAAATTTCAATTTACTTGAAAGTCAGCAAATGACAAATGAAATGATCATAGCTTGTCACAAAAGTATAACTGATGATTTTAAAAAGCGGGGCAGGGGCCAGGCGCAGTGGCTTATGCCTGTAATTCCAGAACTTTGGGAGGCCAAGGCGGGCAGATCACAGGTCCAGAGATTGAGACCATCCTGGCCAACATGGTGAAACTCTGTCTCTACTAAAAATACAAAAATTAGCTGGGCGCAGTGGCACGTGCCTGTAGTCCTAGCTACTCAGGAGGCTGAGGCGGCATAATTCCTTGAACCCAGAGGCAGAAGTTGCAGTGAGCTGACATCGCCACTGCACTCCAGCCTGGAGACAGGGTGAGACTGTGTCTTTAAAAAAAAAAAAAAAAAAAAGCAGGGCAGGGCATTACTCCAAAGTGTGTCCCTTTTCACTTCACAATACAGTAGATTATGCCAAATAAAAGTGCTCTAAGGTTCTAAAAATGTCAGATAAGGTTCTAAAAAATGTCAGATGAGGTGACTCCATATACCTGGCCAGAACCCTGCCGAGAGACACAGGTAAAAATGTGTGGGCTCATACTAGAGATGAGACGCAAATGGCAGCACACCAGACCTAAAACAGACAGCAGGCCAGCTGATTAAAACCCAGGTAATGAGATGCACTCAAGAATATGCAAGGACAGAAGGTAAACACAGTCTGCAGTAAATGGAGGGTCAACTCTGAAGATGGTCTGCTTGTTTAAAACTGGCTTTAAGGGTTCCTTCCTTTAATAAACACTTGGTGAATGAACAACAAATGAACCTTAAACAACTGCTGTATAATCTCAAGTCTGAGAGCACACTAGTATTTACCTTAACGGAGCGAGGAATGTATGTCTGATCTCCAGTGACATGATCTTTGAGCAAACACATGCACAGGCTGAACAAGTGGTGCAGGAGGCCCTGAAGTGGGTGGGTACAGGGGCTAGTCCTGCCGACGGTTCTTGGGCAGATATTATCTGCTCAGAGTCCCTCCTGCTACATCAGTAACAAGGCCTGGAAAGCCTGTGGCCACTGTCTGCAACCAGATTTAGCTAAAAATTATAAGAGACACACAAGCATTTATTGAATGCTACTCCATTTCCATCTCCTCTTTTGTTTTTTAACTTAAGAATCAGTTGGTGGTAGGAATAGTAAGACAGTAACAGTAGATTCTAAATGCTGCAGCTGAAGTTATATAGGACATCTGCCGTACTGTAAACAATAAGGTATTCTTACAAAGGTGACCTTTAAAGTCACATAACTTGTAGATTTTCTTGGATGGCCAGGTGCAGTGGCTCACGCTGGTAATCCCAGCACTTTGGGAGGCCGAAGTAAGAGGATCACTTGAGGTAAGGAGTTTGAGACCAGCCTGGCCAACATGGTGAAACCCCATCTCTACTAAAAATACAAAACTTAGCTGGGTGCGTGCCTGTAATCCCAGGTACTTGAAAAGCTGAGACAGGAGAATCGCTTGAATCCAGGAGGCAAAGGTTGCAGTGAGCCGAGATTGTGCCACTGCACTCCAGCCTAGGCAACAGAGAGAGATCCTGTCTCAAAATTTTGTTGGAGGTCACCATGATGACTCAAATCTACAGTAAAGGAAGAAAGCACTCTATTGTAACTACTTAAATAAAGACACGTCGTGTGTCTACTAGGTGCTCTAAAGGTTGTGATGAAATAAGTTAATGTACGGAGAGCCCTGAAACCTGTAAAAGGAATTACCATCTAATACCTACTAGCAAACATACAAGTTTTCATTCTTTTCATTGTTCCCAATGTCCAAAAAAAATTAGACAAACATTTGCTGAATGAATGCCTGGGGTGCTGTGACAGGCACAATGTCAGCATTCGAGGTTTCCTGTCCCACAAGATAAAAGGCAGCATAGGTTATGTACGGGGTAAGAAAGACCCAGGTCAAATCCTGGCTCTATCTCAAAATAAAATGAGTTGTCTAGCAGTGCATGGCACACACTGAGCACTGTATTTAATGACTATGTTATCTTTAGCAATGTCCTGACCTTCCCAAGAATTAGTTCTCATCAATAAAGCCAGGTTATCACCTAACTGGGAAAACGACACCACAGTAGGTACTCCTTCTCCCTTCTTTACCCCTCACAGAATATTCTAGACTAAAGTTTACTCAGAATACAGCCATCTGCACAAGCAATGCTGCTGAGAGACCTTGTCTCTTACTGCCTTCTTAGTATTTACATAATCCTCAGCTTTTGTTTTCTTCAATCAAGGGACATGGTTATCTACCATACTTTTGAGAATCCCTGATGCTATTCCCTTCCTACCACTTACCCTGTTCTTTTACAGTGTTATACCAGTAGCTACTGGTAGGTCAGCAATGAAAATGAAAAGTGTACTTTTTCAAAACTACTTGAAAGGCTGTGGTTTCCTTAGGTGAAGCAAAAATAAGCATTCAACCCAAGAAAATAAAATGTGTTCCCAGCTGCCCTCATAAAAAAAAAAAAAAACAAAAGATACGCAGATACTTAAAAGTCAGTAGATAAAAGACAAAACAGGAAGAAAGAAGAGCTGGAGAAATACAAGTTACCTACACCAAGCTACTCTTAAACAAAGAAAACAGGGATCTGTGGGGACTTTTCCAACTCTGGCAACAACAATCTTAATTCTGCCCCTTATCAATTAAAAATTCAGCAATCTGGAAGTGAGGAATCACCGAGGGCAGAGACTCATTTAGTAAACACCGATCAGGTCAATGAGCAAAGTCCATGCTGCTTAAGAAAATGCCAACACATATCTATGGGCCTGGGCATCTGCACACATCACCCTTCCCCAATGTACAGGGTGCACAACGGGGGCTTGCCTTGTGCAGCTTGGCTGACATTCCAATCTGTTGGTCAGAAGCAGAAGAATCCATCATTAGGTTAACTGTACTCTGCTTTAAAAAACAACTTTATGCATTATAGCTCTTTTAGAATTTGTCTAGCAGGCTTTCCTGTTTTTGCCAGAAAGTTCCCTCCACTCTCCGCAAAACACAACTTTATTTTTGCATGATGTGTATTTTTTTTTTAAATACTTGAAAAGTCCTATTGAAACAACCAAGGAGAATCATCTAATCTATGATAGGTAAAGATGTGCATCATTCTGACCCTAAAAGTGGTACACAGACCCAGGCTACAAGCCAAGAGCTCTTTTGAAGAAGATAAGAACTTACAATGATGGAGAGCATGGATGAATGAGTTATAATATCACTTAAAGACAGAATGTGACATCCTCATTCTTCAAGAAAATTTATAAAATTCCAAAAGCCTATTCAAGGATTTACTGAATCACACTTAATATGTACAAGGCACTGTATTAAATAGCAAGCCAAAATAAAAAGCAAAAAGGAACCGATTTCCCACAGTAGCTCAAGACAACACACAGGTAACAGAAGAGAATACACGAAATAACAACATAGACGTAGGACAGTATAGGAATGCCAAGGAATCAGCAGATAATGATGATGATGATAAGGATGATAAATGAAGGAAAGAGCTTCCTAAAGGTTCAGCAGTTATACTGATTAAGCAAAAACAGCAGCTAACATTTGAGACTTTATTGTGCACAAGCCATTGTTTCAAGCTCTTTACAAAGATTACCTTTTTAATCCTCCCTGATAGTTCCATTATCACTCTCATTCACAAACAAAGAAACTGAGGCTCACAGAAGTAATTTGGCTATGGTCACACAGCTGGTAAATGTCAGATAAAGTATAAGGTTTAAGACGTCTATACACAATCCCTCCCTCTCTCCCTTCCCTTCATTCTTTTAAAAAAGACCAGCTGGGGGAGAGAGATCCAAGATGGCCAATTAGCAACAGCTCAGGAATGTAGCTCCCAGTGAAAGCGCAGAAAACGAGTGGACGCCGCACTTTCCTACGAATTTTTGTTGCCCACAGACTGGGAGATTCCCGGCAGAGGCGCCACACGGGTCGCCAGAGCCACTCTTTTGGCCGGTGCGGCTGTTTTGCCGGTGCCCCAACACAGCGCTTCTCGGTGCGGAGTATACGGGACGGACGGGCTCGGCTGGTCCCATCCCCACAAGGAAAACAGCAATTGGAAGCGCTGAGGACTGAGAGTTTCACAGCAAGCACAGCGAACCCGGGAAGGTCCGGCTCTGTGGGGAAGGGGCGTCTGCCAAAGGAAAACTAAGAAACAAAAAACTTCATCACCGGGCGGAGAGAGATCCAAGATGGCTGCGCAGCAGCAGCTCAGGATTGTAGCTCCCAATGAAAGCGCAGAGAGCCAGTGGATGCCGCAATTGCAGACGAATTTTTGATGCCCACAGACTGGGAGATTCCCGGCGAAGGAGCCACACAGGTCGCCAGCGCGACTCTTTTGGCCGGAGCAGCACTTCTCGGTGTGGAGTGTAGGGGACTGGGTGCCCTTTTAGTCAGGCTCGGCTGGTCCCATCCCCACAAGGAGAACAGCAATTGGAAGCGCTGAGGACTGAGAACAAGCACAGCTGAACCCGGGAAGGCCCAGCTCTGTGGGGAAGGGGGGCCCGCCGAAGGAAAACTAAGAAACAGAAAAAACTTCATCACCAACAAGCCGGACGTCCACTCAGAGACCCAATCTGAAAGTCGGCAATTACAAAGACGACAGGTGGATAAATCCACAAAAATGGGAAGAAACCAGTGCAAAAAGGCTGAGAACACCCGAAATCAGAATGCCTCTCCTCCTACAGGGGATCGCAGCTCC
>PVKP010004485.1:0-10812 GCA_004027715.1 Plecturocebus donacophilus | reverse complement strand
ACATGGTGAAACCCTGTCTCTACTATAAATACAAAAATTAGCTGGGCGTGGTAGAGCATGCCTGTAGTCTCAGCTACTTGGGAGGCTGAGGCAGAAGAATCGCTTGAATCCGGGAGGTGCAGGTTGCAGTGAGTCAAGATCACCCATTGCACTCCAGCTTGGTGACAGAGCGAGACTCCATCTCAAAAAAAAACACCCCTTATTTATAAATCCCTAATTTAACCTCATCTTTTGACACAACTTTAAATGTTACATGCGATTCTTTTTACAGTTAATAGTTAGCTTTAAAAAAATCAGCCAGTTTGTTTTTGGCACAGCTAACGATTTCTATCTTTGTCTATTTTAACACTGAGATCCATGATTCTTACCACTGGACCAGTTTTTCCTCATTTTTGTAAAATAAAAAACCAAAAATGCAGTCAAACACTTAAATAACTGCACAAACACTTACTATATATAACTTATAAAATGCATAATACATAAACGAGCAAGACCATCTGTTTCTACGGATATCGAATAGCCACAAGTTACCTTGCTAAATTCTACACCCAAGGCAACAGCAGTCCATCTGGGATATTGCTCCTTCAGGGAACTATCAACATCATTCAGTGTGAGCAACTTAGTTGATTATATATATTTTTAAAAGCAAACTATAAACAACAGACAAGGCTGTACCTGAGCTTCCCCTCTAGCTCCACTTCCCCCTGTTTTCAAGCCCTACCTTAAAAAATATTGATAGCGCGGCGTGGTGGCTCACACCTGTAATCCCAGCACTTTGGGAGGCCGAAGCAGGTGGGTTGTAAGGTCAGGAGTTCGAGACCAGTCTGGCCAATATGGTGAAATCCCGTCTCTACTAAAAATACAAAAAAAATTAGCCAGGTGTGGTGGCACATGCCTATAGTCCCAGCTACTCGGGTGGCTGAGACAGGAGAATTGTTTGAACCCACGAGGCAGAGGTTGCAGTGATCGGAGACTGTGCCACTGCACTCCAGCCTGGGCAACAGAGTGAGACTCTGTCTCAAAATAATAATAATAATTAAACTACAACAAAAAAATCCTCATATTATTCCGTTTCTTAATCTGTCCTTTTATTATTAAGACTTTTGGGCCACAGTTTTGCATTGTATTTGACCACTTGTGCTAGGTAAATTTTTTGTTTTTCAAAGTCAGTAAAAGGAACCAGACTGGGCATACAATCTGGCCTAATCTCTACGTATATTTTAAACTCTAATATGCCCACTTTGTTAACTTTTGACTGCTTCTCTGAACAAAGTCCAAACTTGAGGTAGGTCTACGTGTCAGCACAGCAACAACAATGGACTGTCAAAAGTACACTGCACAGTGCAGCAGTGTCCCCATGAAGGCAAGAGATGGTGTCCTAAGCCGGTGAGTAGGGCTGAGCAAGGTGTAGGATGCAGATCAACTGGAATGAGGATGGAATCCCCAAGGTGGGCATTCTGGAATGGAGTAGAGAGGATGTGCAGAGGTAGGGAGTGGAATCCATGCAAAGGGTGGCGGCATAATATGACAGTGGGGACTGAGGAGAGATGATATCCTATCACAGAAATGGAGTGCCTCGAAGGGTTCAACAGAAATGTGTGGAGTAAATGATGGAACATTACGCCTATTATTTAGTGGCCATTTAATAGTGTGTAAAGGCATGTGGAAGGCTACCTGAACCAGTGACTAAGCCCACAGTCCTATGGTCTCCATCTCTTTGGGGCAAATTCAGATGTTCCTGACTTGACTTTCTCAATTTCCATCATGCCTCCTTTTACCAGCACTGGCCTGGTTAAGAGATCAACTTCTCTGACTTGGAATTCTATCAGCATCTTACTACCACCAATAAACCTCTTCTCTACTCTTTTCTAAACCACAGGACTGCCAAGAGCTTTTTAGTACAAATTTTATCACTTCTAGCCAAAAATCCTTCAAGGGATCCTCCAAACCTTTAAGAAGCTGGCCTGCTTTTCCAGTTTCATTTCTCTCTGCCCCAGGGACAACACTTGTCACAGTCAGGTAAATCTCCAAAATTAAGCACTGGATTTCCTCCCCACATCTTCACACCTTTAAACATGGAAATGCTATCACTTCTTCTGTCTAGGGTGCACTTATGCCCCTGGTCCAGCCAGCAAACTCCTACTCATGCTTCCACATTTCAATCAAATGTCAACCATCTTCAACTCTTTGTTTCTACCCAGGAAAGCTAGCACCTTCTGCTGAGTCCTAAGGGGAACACTGGAATACTGACTGAATGGTACATGGGAGATGTTTGATGTAAAAATGGTGTGTCAACTGTACTCTTCTCCAATAAGTTAACATTTTTCAGTTTCTCATTCTGCCACCCTCCAGACTCCACCACATGATGGCAGATTGTACTTCATTCACTCCTTTGTTGCTAAAACCTCAAGTCATGGTTTCATCAGGTGATTTTCCATCACCATTTAATCTTTAAACTCACTGTTCTAATCTATGCTATTGGGGATTATTTACATTTCCTCAACATGAAATGTCTCTCTACAGGTCACATTTCTAGGCATACCCTGTAAGTTATATCTCTCATTAAATGGCTTTTACTGCTGGGCGCAGTGGCTCACGCCTGTAATCCTAGCACTTTGGGAGGCCGAGGTGGGTGGATCACTTGAGGTCAGAAGTTCAAGACCAGCCTGACCATCATGTGAAACTCCATCTTTAAAAAAAAAAATGTGTTTTACTTAGACACAGCCCAAAAAAACTAGTATAATATTAGTAATGTTTTAAGCATTGAATTATAGTTTATTAAATGAAGCAGACTACAAAGGCAGACAGGTGTGGTAAATACAGTCTGCAGACAAGAGATCTAGCTGAAACTTGGCGACTATAATAACTTGCTATGGGACTTTACTTCTGCAAACTCCAGTGTTTTTACCTCTAAAGAGGAAGAGTTGCCCTAGGAAAAATACACATAAATTATCTGCTCACATGTTCGTTTTTTCTGTCTCTCCATTAGAGATTCCTGTACCCTTCACTCCTGGTACACTCCCAGGCACAAAGCTGTTCAGTATGAAATGTAAATGAAAACTTATTGTCAGTAAATAAACATGAATTCAGTATAACCTGACTCAAGATACTTTTGGACAGAATTTGCTACCACAAGTCTAAGATTCACCTAAAAGAATAAGTACAGAGCCAGGAACACTGAAAAGAATGAAAACGGCATCAAATCAGGAAAAAACAATGAAACAAAATCAGAAGTCCAGGCACAAAGTACATATGAACTCAACATAAGTGAAAGAAAAAACATAATTCAGTAATTTCAGATGCCACATGATGTAAAAAAGGAGGGGAAGACAGAAGACCTAAGTCTGTTTGTAATCTGGGGGTGGGAGAGAGGTTCCCAGCATGACAATACACCAGATAAACTGTGGCACAGCCTGACAATGGTACATTATTCAGCGCCACAAAGAAATGAACTACCAAGACACAAAAAGAGACAGGGGAAGCTTAAATGCATACTGCTAAGTGCAAGAAGCCAATCTGAAAAGGCTACATACTGTATGATTCCAGCTGGAAGGCATTCTACAGAAACAGTAAAATGATCAACGGTTGCCAGGGATTAGGAGACAGAGAGGGAGATGACAGGTGGAGCACAGAGATTTCTTATTCTATGGTAACTACAAGGGTGGACAGGTCATTCCACATTTGTCAGAATCCACAGAACATACAATGCAAGAGTGAGGCTTACTGTAAACTATGAATTTTGGAGTCCCTGTAGGCTCGGTAATTGTAACAAATGTAATCTTTTGGTGGACTCCAGTGCAGGATGTCCACACTGGGGGAGGCTGTGGGTGTATGGGGGCAGAAGATAAATGGGCACTCTTTGTACTTTCTGTTCAATTTAGCTGTGAAGCTAAAATGTCTCTAAAATATGAAATGTTTTAAACAAGCAAATAAGAAATGTATTAAGGGGTAAGAATCTTCACTATTGCTTTTTAAAAAAATGATGGCTTGAGCCCAGGAGTTCAAGGCTGCAGTGAGCTATGACTGTTCCACTGCACTCCAGCATGGGCAACAGAGACTAGGTCCTCTCTCTTAAAATGTATTTTACTTTACTGATATATATTAGATGTACATATTTCCAGGGTACATGTGATAATTTGACACATTCATATAATCAAATCAGGGTCACTGGGATATCGGTAATCCTAACTATTTGTATTTTTCGTATACTAGAAACATTCAAAATTATTCTCTTGTATTCTTTTTTTTAAAAAAATAGAAATAGGTCTCACTATGTTGCCCAGGCTGGTCTTGAATTCCTGAGCTCAAGCCTCCTCACCTCAGCATCCAAGTGCTGGGACTACAGGCACATGCCACTGCATGGGGCTAATTTTTGCACTTTTGGAGAGACATGGGGTTTCACCATGTTGCCCAGATTGGTCTCAAACTCCTGAGCTCAAGTGATCTGCTTGCCTTGGCCTCCCAAAGTGCTGGGATTGTAGGTGTGAGCCACTGCACCCAGCCTCTCTTCCAGCTATTCTGCAATATACAATTCAAGGCCAGAGGCAGTGGCCGCCATCTGTAGTCCCAGCTACTTGGGAGGCTGAGGTAGGAGCCTCTCTTGAGCCCAAGAGGCGGAGGTTGCAGTGAGCCAAGACCACACCACTGCACTACAGCCTGGGCAACCAAGATAAAACTCTGTCTCAAAAAAAAAAAAAAAAGAAGAAATGTACAATTCATTAATGTTAACTAGAGTCACTCTACTGATCAAGTTTTTTAAAACAGAGTTTAAAAACAGAACTAAGACTCTAAATGTCCATCAATAGGTAATACAGATAATTTTGTTTTTAAAAAAGACTAAGTTATGATACATCCATACCAGTTTAAAAAAAAAAAAACAAAAACTAGATATACTGAGATAAAACAAAGTCCCAGATGCATTTAAGAGCAAACTGATGAACAGCTCACATTTTGTGGAAAACAATTATATATTATGCATTATGTACTGTCTGAATTTTCTACAATACCATTTTTAAATTACAAAATAACTTCATGAGCTTTCAGTAACCCTAAGAGGCAGAACTCTGAACAGCCACTTTGAAAAGTAAAAAGGAAAACACACACACACACACACACACACACACACACACACACACACACAGAGAGCCAGGGATCTCCAGACATCCTTATACACAATTTTTTAGTATCTGCTAGAAATATGTCTTAAATCACTTATTTCTAATTAATGTTGGAATAAATGCTGAACAACCAAGACTTCCACATTCTTCCAAAAATGAGATACCTATTTTAACTTTTCTTTTTTTGGAGACAGAGTCTCACTGTCACCAGGCTGGAGTGCAATGGTGCAATCTCGGCTCACTGCAACCTCCACCTCCTGGGTTCAAACAATTCTCCTGCCTCAGCCTCCCGAGTAGCTGGGACTACAGGTGCTTGCCACCACACCCAGCTAATTTCTGTATTTTTAGTAGGGACGGGATTCCACCATGTTGGCCAGGATCATCTCCATCTCGAGCTCGTGATCCGCCTGCGTCAGCCTCCCAAAGTGCTGAGATTACAGGCGGGAGCCACCACGTCTGGCCCTAATTTTCAACAGAGTCGCTGATAAACACACGGATACATTCATATGATAAAATATTAGACCTAGTTATTTAAAACCTTTTATAAACAGTTTTAACAACGTGGAAAATGCTTAGGTCCAATGTTGAGGAAGACAATACACACATACACACACAAAGATAATGTATCATCTCACTTATATAAATATGTACAAAAAAATACTGAAAGAAGTACCCCAAATGTTTAACGATTATCACCTCTGGGTGATGGAACAATAGGTAAAATTTTCTAAATTCGTTATACTTTTCTTTATCTATGAACTTTCCACAATATGTAAGTGTTGCTTTTAGGTTAGCGGTTCCCCCACCCCACCCCAGAATAGAAATCATTGCTCTTTACTGATTACAAAATCATACATTTCTACAAAGCAGTCCTCATCCTGCCGAGCCCCTTCTCTCTAGTGAACTTTGTTCACTGTAAGTGCTAGGTGTTTACTAGGTTAATAAATGGAAGGACAGACAATTCTATAAAGTCAATCCTTTTTTATCCCATCTAAGGAAAACCCCTAGGTCCCATGCAGCCCAAGGCCCTTCCACCCTAACAACTTCACTTCCCTGAAAAGTCTGTCTGGAAGCCTTTCCATGACAAAGTATATAAATCTTGACATTCCTCTTCAATTTTCATAATGTGAACACTACTGACGAGCCCTGGCTTAGTTCATCTGTCTTCCATTGCCTGACACTGACAAGTCATTTCCACGGGTTTGCTGTGCAGCCGCCTGAGGTGCAGACCCCGCAGCCGCTGTTGGGGCATCCCACATGAGCTGGGTTCTGGAAGAAGAGAAGAACCCGTTTCTAGCACTCAGCAGGGGCCTATGGTGGCTACAGCCAGGAAAGGGGCCAAGATGCCGGATGAGACCAGAGCTGCTGGGACAGCGGCAGAGAGGGCTGCTCCCAGGTCCCCTAGCACCCAGTCGCCTCGCCCTCTCCCCCATCCCACCCCCTGCTGCCAGTACCACCTCAACTGCTGCTCCGCAGCAGAGTGCACAGTCTCAGCACCCCCAAAGGGTTTGGGACCCATGTACAGGGAGCACGCCAGGTGTGCCAGGATGAACTTGTGCCCCAGCACTGCTAGCTTCCGGCTGTGGGAAGGGCTGGAGGCAAGAGGGACCTGGAAGCAGCACTGAGCCCGCCCGAGTGCGGAAAGCAAGGGACATCTCCCTAAGGCTGGCCTGACGCACTGGCTGCCATCTCCAGGTCAGCAGGGGACACCTTTGCGGCTGGAACACCAGTGTGCCCCCAGAGGAGAGCTGAGCATGCCCCCAGAGGAAAGTTTGGCCAAAAGCATCCTCCAATTCCCAAGAGAAGTTGCCCACATTGCTTGGGACCCCTGGGAAGCCCTGCTGGCAAGAGCAGTCAGGGGACAGCACTCCTGGCTGTCTAGGGTCTGGGATCCGGGCCACACCCAGGCTGCCTCCACACTGGGGCTCTCTGGCTTCTCTTCAGTATTCCATCTCTCCCGTTCTGAAACCAAACCTGGATTCGGGTCTCGGGAATTTGTTTTTCTGGCCAGTTGTTCTCTGACAGTAATTCCAGGTAATGGTCCATTTCAAAGGCCTCAATAAGAATTGTGTATTAATATTTGTCAAACTTGGTCCTCCTGCACCTCTGCCCTGGCTTAGGTGTGTCTGAGCCATGAGCTGAGCTCACTGTCCACTGGGAGCCTCAGTGGACAGGTTGGTTTTTAAAGTTTAAAGTTTTAGCCAACTTTAAACTTTGAAAACAACTGTAATCAGGGCTTACGATAAAACTGTAAATTTATTCTATAGCCAATACCACTGTTTAAAAATCGATTTAACTTTCCATATTCTGTTTTTTTTCTTCTAGGTCTATGAAAAATAAGATAAAATTAAATTCTGACTCCAAAGACTCCACTAGGTAATACAATAGGAAAAGTGACTAATACAACTTTAAACTATAATAACAGAAAGATGGTGGCTGACAGGCTGAATGAACACAGGCTGAGAAATAAGTAAGAGTATGACCTAGGAGGGAAGAATCAGCAAACCTGGATACTACCTGTGGTTCTACCACTCACTATCTGTGCTAGTTTCACAACCCTCTGACTGGAATGTCATCTATAAAATAGAGACAGTCTTCCTCTTGGGTTACTGTGAACATTGAAGGATACAGGAGCACGAAAGCATTTTAGTACTATGCTGGCATAAAGTTTCAAAAAACGCTCAGTATTCTTAATATTCAGTTCTGAGTACAACTTAAGATGGACATTGTGACCAACTGGAACATACTAGGAGGGCAACGAGAGACAAACAGAGACCCCAAAATAAAACCATCTGAAAAAGCACTCGAAGCAACTAGCTTGGACTCAGACAGTAAAGGAGATACGACTGAACATTTAAAGGACACATATGGAAGCAGACTTATTTGGCAAAGTTCAGGAAAACAAAGCTTTCATGAATTACAGGGAGGGAGATTTTTAGCACTCTGTAAGAAAGAACGTGTTCAAGACTGGAAAAGATCACAGGGTGAAATGGCTCATGCCTGTAATCCCAGCACTTTGGGAGGCCAAGGCAGGCCTGAAGTCAGGAGTCTGAGACCAGCCTGGCCAATATGGCAAACCCTGTCTCAACTAAAAATACAAAAATTAGCCGGGTGTGGTGACGGGAGCCTGTAATCTCAGCTATTCAGGAGGCTGGGGCTTGAGAATCACTTGAACCCAGGAGGCAGAGGTTGCAGTAAGCCCAGATCATGCTGTTACACTCCAGCCTGGGCAACAGAGCAAGACTTCATCTCAAAAAGTAAATTTAAAAAATAAGAAATGTGCATTTTAAAACTCTTCAAATTATCTTAAAACATAAGAGAAATGTAATGCATACAGAAGCTTTTAGCTTCAAACGTACCTTTAAAATCTTACATTAAACAAGAAAGGTGGAAAATAAAGTGATCCAAGACTTACACTTTGCTTCTGACAGATTTTGATTGGGTGACCAGACCAACATGCCAAGATTGTCCCGTTCTTGACTGCGTCTTGCCAGTTTGGCTTGGGAGAAAGGAAAAACAAAATTCTTATTAAAATTTAACACATATAATAAGTAATCAGTAACAATACCTTTTAGGTCTTTTAAGCCGCAGAACAAAATGACATCAGCCACCTTTTACCTATATCTGGCCAATTGGGACCACACACTGAACATCACAGAGTCAGGATGGAGATGGGGGAGGCTAGAGTCTGCTGAAACATTTCAACTTGCAAATTCTTTCCTACTTTACTTTTACTGATTTGACAGTATGCTGCTCTGCTTTTAGACAGGAGACATCCAACAAGAAATCTACATGTGGGAAGTTGCTTAAAGGTTCTTTTAAAATGTTAATTCTTCATGTGTGTTTGCAACACCCTTATCCTTCTCTGCCTAACTTTTTAGTAACTTGGCAACAGAAATCCCAAAATTCTTTTTAACAGCCTTATTAACGAATAACCACTTAAAAATTTTAAGCTAAAAGAAAACTTCTAAAATGGATAATAATTCTTAAAAATCTGTAATGCACAATAGTAGGCCGAAAGGTTTACAAGTGCCAGGGGTACAGCTGACATGTATTACCGAATTAACTGCAAGCAACTGTCATATATTATAATACACATATCTAAAACATCTTCAAAAGGTAATGATTCTAGAAACAAGAGGTTCAGTGACCACATCTTCATGCTGGTTAGGCCCGAACTTACTCATTCTTAAGGTAATTTTGGCCATTTTTACCCCTTTAAATAAACTATCCAGGCCGGGTGCAGTGGCTCATGCCTGTAATCCCAGAACTTTGGAAGGCCGAGGCGGGCAGATCATGAGGTCAAGAGTTCGAGACCAGCCTGGCAAGCATGGTGAAACCCCGTCTCTACTAAAAATACAAAAATTTGCCGAGCGTGGTGGTGCATGCCTGTAGTCCCAACTACTTTGGAAGCTGAAACAGAAGAATTGCTTGAACCTGGGAGGTGGAGGTTGTAGTGGGCCGAGATTGCGCCACTGCACTCCAGCCTCGGTGACAGAGTGAGAGCCCATCTCAAAAAAAAAAAAAAAAAAAAAAAAAAATTAAAATTAAAAATATATATACACACAATGTAAATAAACTACTCTGAAAATATGATGAAAGTTATGGAATCTAAACTCTAGGGGGAAAAATGCAACTAAATATAACTACAACCTACTATAAACAAAGATCTAGGAAACCCACAGTATGGTTAATGAATTTCTTCTTTTATGATACTGCCAGATCTTTCATCTTTAATTTTGTCAATCGATGTGTTTAGGTTTTATAAAGAGTAAATTTTACATTTTTAGTAAAATATGAGAGGCAGTTACTTTAAAGAAACATAATAAAATAGTGAAAAGGAAGGACTAAAAGTGTGAACAGTATGAATTAGGTAAAATTAAAAGTTGAATTTATGTTGTAGATGGAAAGACAATGTAGATGAGAAAGGAATATGACAAAAAGATGGAGTATATCTTTTTTTTTTTTTTTTTGAAACGGAGTCTCACTCTGTCACCCAGGCTGGAATGCAGTGGCTCGATCTCAGCTAACTGCAACCTCCATCTCCTGGGTTCAAGCAATTCTCCTACCTCAGCCTCCCAAGTAGCTGGGACTACAGGCATGTACCATCAAGCCCAGCTAATTTCTGTATTTTTAGTAGAGATGGGGTTTCACCAAGCTTACCAGGCTGGTCTTGAACTTCCGACCTTGTGATCCACTGGCCTTGGCCTCCCAGAGTGCTAGGATTACAGCCATGAGCCACCGCACTCAGCCTGAGTATACCTTTTTATAGATATATACGTAGTTCTGACTTTCAGAACAATGCTAATGCTACACGTAATCTAAAACTAAAGTAAACAAATGTATGTGTGGGGAGGGACCCCAAAGTGAATACAAAGACACATGAGTCCTGCTATATTTCCAGTAAAAGTCTAAAGTAAAACAAAATAAAAGGCATCCAGAGTGGAGTGGTGCAGTCAAAACTGCATGATTGTCTGTGTAGAAAATCTACACTTTTACCCATTTTTAGACTGTATTCTAGCCTGGGCAATAAAACAAGAATCCCATTCTCTCTCCCTCTTTCTCTTCCTCTTTCTTTCTCTCTTTCATTCTTTTTTTTCTTTCTTTTGCTGTTTCTTTCTTTCTCCTTTTCTCTTTTTCTAAAATCTCTCCCTCTTTCTCTTTCATTCTTTTTTTCTTTCTTTTGCTGTTTCTT